>SKCR01030527.1:0-158430 GCA_019454045.1 Zanthoxylum bungeanum
TAATACAATAATAGAAATCTCATTACATTGAGGGGAATTAGGTGAGAAGAGAATACAAAGAATCAATGAGAGATAAGGCTGGACACACAGGTCAATTATCCAATTTTTCTCATTCAACAACACATCCATGTATTCATTCATAGCATGTAATTCAATCAATCTAATCCAATTAATTAATATTTGAATTAAATGTTCATCCAATGTTCAAACAACGATTTGATTTTGCGCGAGTCCAACTCGTTTGAGAATAAGTACTCAAAGTACGAATTCTTGAATTATATCGAACTACTTGTTAAATCTAATTTAATTCGTATTCAATACTAATTCATTTATTCAATTCCAAATTAAATAACTACACTTTTTAATGCGCTTTAACGACTTAGATTCCAAATCTAATCTAATCGGGTCTCAAAGCCCAACTAACATCCAATGTTGTTTAATTAAAGTCCGATGGGCTTTCAATTGATTTCATAAGGCATTGGCTTTGGTCAATATGGGTCAAACCGAAATACCAAGCCCAATTAAGGAATCACGCTCATTTGCCAAGAAACCAATTTCGGCCCGTAAGGCCCAATTAAACTTTTAAAGCCCATTTGTTATATTTGGACTTAATGGAATGATATAGGCCCAATATGGATCTGATCCAATTGGCCTAAACCAACTTGGCCCAACCAAGCCTATTAGGCCCAAATACAACAATTACAAGCCCAATTCTAAATCAAGCCTAATTAATTAAACTTTAATATTCCAAATTTTAAAATTCAATTAATTAAAGTGTAAGCCATGATTAACCATTAAATTAAATTTCCAAAATACTAATCTAACCAATTAATCATGCTTTTCATCATCAACACATGTCCAACATAATTGATTCAAAAACTCATCTCATTTCATGCTAGGTAGCTCACGGCATTCATGGGTTTTTATGTCCGATTTCATTTTCAATCCAATTGAATTACAAATCAACATTTCCCAATTGTTTCAAGTCATCGAATGATCAAAAGAACAAAAAATACCATGACTTTAGGACACTAAAAGCATTCGGCCAAGCCAATGATTGGGGAAAAATTGATCCAATCCATTTTTCACAAAATTGATCACAAACAACTCCAAATCATCCATATACAAGCATGCTCAAACAAGTAATTTAGTCAAAACATGCTCAAATCTAATTGCTCAAATCCATTTGCTCAAATCCATTTACCCAAATTTAACCTAAGTATATTTCATGCTCAAAATGGCTCATTGATACCATTGTTGGGTTTCTAGGTTAATCCCAAGATCATTTAAGCATAGAAATAGAATGAATACGCAAAGAAGAGTGGCGGAAACACACTTACATTGAACGACTTTTGGATGCGAAGATCAACAAAAATTTTCTCCTTGCTTGATGCTTTCGGCCAAGGCAAGATTTTGTTGATGAAGATGAACAAGCTCCAAGCTTCCAAAGGATTCCAAGCTCTAAGTTCGGTTTCCCTATCACCTTGTATTGATCCTTGAAGTGTGCTAGCAAAGGATGAAGAAAAAACAATTTCTCTTTCACCTTGGAGAGGCTCACGGCAAATGAGAAGAGAGAGAGAGAGTTTTTGCTATTTTTTTTGTGTTTTTTTTTTCTCAAAACAATAATTAAAATCCTTTACCAAAATATTTGGTATATCTTTCAAAAAGTCAACCAAAATTTTGGCTCCAAAAATCCATTAAATGCCCACACCAACTTCTATCATGAATAGTGACTGCATGTCACTCACCAAAAATGTGACTTGACATCTATCACTAAAGTGACAAGTGATGTGACTTGTGGGACGCACTTGATTCGAAATCGAAGTGGCCTCGCAAACACATTCCGGGCTCGGTTTCGTTAATTCCGAATTAACGAGTTTTTCTGTTGCGTCGTAATTAAATCAAATTTAATTAAATAATTATGCCTAGCAAAATTACTATTCACATCGCTTGCGAATTAATTCTAAATCAACTAGTTAGCCCGAATTAAAATCCAATTTTAATTCCGCGTCGAAATCTAATTTCGTATAATATATCGAATATATTATTTTATCGATTAATTCCAAATTAATCGTTCTCTCTCTTCAAATAGTACTTTATCCCAGATAAAGTCTCTCCGCTATTAATCCCAGATTAATAAAGTTCGAATCATACGTCATCGGTGAATCTTCGGGAAGCGACCCAAGAGATCCCTAGATATGTTGGCAGTAAATCCGATCGTCGGACTATCCGAACACGTACATATTACGAGACAAGGTTGGCTTCTAGCAACGCGCCATGCCTACCCAAATCTCCAGAAATATTCTTAATGGAATAGATAATCTATGTCAGGCGTAGTATACGTAGTATTGCGTATTTCGATCCAGTATTGGATGTCACATGCAAGGCCTAGGGCTGGAATAGTGTCTGCCCCGTACGAAGCATATATCGGATCACTAGCAACTAGTCTCTTTATTATCGGATAATCATGACCTAGTCATATTATCCCGATGGTTGCAACCCTTTAGAGAACCAGTTCTGTATCCCTGCGTGACCATCATCTCCATATGACTGAAGTGATACTTCCGTCTTGACATCACACCCAATACACTACGATTCTCAATAAACCCAGAAGAGGCGTACACAGAACCTGTTAAAGTCCTGGACGACTAAAACCAAAGCGTATTGATTGTCGCAAGTACTAGCGATGCAAGTCTTAGGTTAAGACCAAATACACCTACCCTGATGCGGACTCCCATAGACACATAGTCATACTACCAATGGGATTCTGTGGGGTCTATCCAGAGCGAAGCTGTTTTCCGTACCATCGGTAAAACACAACCTCCTACCACACTTGCATAAGTATCCAATACTTAAATATATGAGAACTATGTGTTACGCTTCCATAACACGCACAAGTGCGATACTAGTCTATTCCGCATTATCGATGTACAGTCTCGATAATACTACGACTAGGGATTTTTAATGATTAAACCATCGTGGATTGATATTGTCTCATATCATCTCAATCTGGAACTAATCATAAGGACTTTCATCATTCACACATTTAAGTAATCTAATTACGAAATGATAAAAGGCAATTTCCTTTGCTACATAATTAATTTGTACAAAAACACAATGTCTTTTACAAATAGTGACGCTATGGGTCATAATTGTCCAACACACTCAACCCGAGAAGATTCTTATTGACGTTGGTGTATCATCCATTAAGAATCTTCGGTGAGTCGTTTAGTGTTCATTCACTATAACACCTACACGTCTATACGAGTCTCCAAGACTCATGGTTCACTGAGAAACCATCGGAATCCAAGATTCCAATATACGACATGTACCAGTCTCTACGGGTTTACTTTACTGACTAAGTAGAGTAAACCTTGACCGGGAATTGTCTAAGAATGACAACGTCATGATACAACTCAATGTCAGTTGCGACGCTTTTGCAACAGTATCATAACTAATCATTCTAAGGTCGGTTATGTCTTTACCATATTAAAGAAGAAGTTATATAAAAGAAACTGTTCATTTTATTTATAATAAAACGTTACATTAGTATTTACAAGGAAATACATAATAAAATTGGCGCTCAGAGCACCAACCCTAACATATACGTATGCAGTGACCTCGACCTGTATGGTTCAGAGATTTTATCTGTGTTCGTCATAATTTACGGGTGGGTAGATTATGGACACGAAATTAGATTTCGTGACTGATATGCCTGAACCTAGAGAGTCTCACTAATGAGATATACTCGTATGGCACTATGGAAAATTTTAGAAATAATACTGATTATTTATAAGTCGTTTAACGGTTAAACGAAAATACATGCTTTTGAGATCTTTCGGCCATTTATTAAATGTCGAATTGTGAAATTTGACATTTATTATTAATATATGTATTTTGATTATTTAATGTAAATATAATACATATATTTGAGATATTTGTATTTAATTATTTGATTATTTAAATTTTAAATAATTAAATAAATTAAATATTAAATATCTAGTTTACTTTATTAAGTAAACTAAATGGCTTATTTTAATTGGTTTTAATGGCCAATTTTGATTGGTTTAAATGGCATGATTTAATTGGATATTTTGTGATAAATATTAATTTGATTAATGGTTTTATACCACAAATATTTATTAAATCATTTTCCAATTAATGAAACAAAATTATAACATATGGCTTATATTTATTCCCTCATTTTTCGGTAATTTGGGAAAATATATAAAGCCATTTTTTAATTTTTGTTTCACAATCTAAGAACCCTAGAAAATCAAATACAAAGTGAGAAAGAGAGGAAAAGTGAAAGAAAGAAGAAAAGCTTGCAATTTTTGGAAATTTGGTAAGAATTTTCTTACTTTCTTCTTCTTGAAAATTATTTCTAAGATCACAAGCTTCAACATTTGTAGCTTAGCTTCTTCTCTACTTTCTTATGGATTTTTTTTGATGATTGAGAACTTGGATGAAAGATGGAAGCATGTATGTTTATTTAGAATGCTTAAAATTGTTATTTAAGCTTTATTGTTACCATATTGATGGAAGTTTCCATTCTAGAGTTACTTAGCCACTCATGATTGACCTAGAATTATTCTTGAGTTGTTTCATGATGGTGAGGCTTGTTTGGTGTTGTGAGAATTGAATTAAAGTATTGAATTTGATTAATTTGGTGTTAATTTTGTTAATTTGTGAAATTATAAAATTAGGGTTTTTAACCTTCACCAAATTTGGGGCTTTTCATATATGTGATGATATTTGATATATATATGATGTATATTAAATTTGGGAATTTTTGGATTTGATCTTGACATGTTTTGAACAAAAAATGACCAAATTATAAATTCTTGAAAGTTTAGGGACCATTCGGTAAATTCTGGAAATTCGGTTTCTATGTGTGTGAAATTGTATTTTCATGTATTAGACATGTATAAATCATTTTGGGATTGATTTGGAATCAATTAGAATTGTATTTGACAATTTTAGACTAAAATGAAAAAAATATATAAAGTTTTGGGGCTAAATGGTAATTACTGAAAAATCTGATTTTTGGGTAAAAAATTCACTTTTTAAGTATTTAGTAATTGAAATAAATTGGTTTATTTTAATTACCCAAGAAAAATTATTAAAATTGGAAAATTTTGATTTTCCGCGTTCCGCTACGTTTACCCGTATTGTCACCCAAAACTCCAACAATTTTGGTACCATGAGCACTTGTAGCTCATTTGCTGGTATGTTATGGAGCTATGTTTTATATGAGATTGGTTATTTGCATATGATCCACATTACAAGTGTTTTCTATCAAGTCTAGGTCTTGGTCTGTTAGCTTAGGGAGGCTGGTTACAGCAGCGTCCTGCCGGTAATATCTCGAATATCTCAAGGACGTTACACTTAATCTATACAATTAAATTTTTTTATTACATATTATCATATAAAGATATATCATATTCATCTAAAAAAAAAAAAAAAAAAACAAACAAACAAACATGTCACCTATTTTTACAATTAATATTTTTCTTATTAAATTATAAAATTAAAATCATAAATTATTGAAATAAAATACCTACTATAATATAAAAATATAATCTCTTATTAAAATAGTAAACCTAAATAGTAGCCGTTCATAAAACCTAACTAATTTTTTAGATTTCGGCTATGTTATTTTATTTTAAATTAATTCTATAAGTTTTTTTATTTTATTAATTTTTTGTTATTTATTATGCCTGAGGATGCAGACTCTGACTATAGCTCTTGTACGGTGAATTAGAAATATTATTAGAGGACTGAAAGACAAATTAATGAGGCATAAAATTAAGTGTGAGTAAATCATTTGTCTCATTTATATTATAAAATCGACAAAATCTTGAGTATTTTCAAGATTAATACTTAAAATATATGTTCAATCCCCACAGAGTGTGGGTACTGTTCTAGTTTCAATAAAACTTGCTCCTCAGTTAATCGATTTAGAATGGGGTGATTTTTTTTTTTTTTAAAAAAAAGTAAACCCGACGACCCGACTTAAAATGGTCAAATTTGAAACATTAAGTTATATTATTCGGGTTGAAAGTCCTAATCCAAGGACAGGTTGGGTCTCGAATTTTCTAAAAAATTAGCTAATCCGACCCATCATTAAATAAATATGTGGTTGTTAGGAAAATAAATGAATTGGATGGCAATTGAGGATTAAATATGAGAAGTAATTTGAATTTTATGATTTTGTTGAAAAATTATCTCAGTCTATTGTTAAATTCTGTTGGGTTGTTGGAAAAACTGAAAAAAGAAAGAGAATAAAATAAAAGTAAGTTTATTGTGATTCAATCTGATCCGATTCAACTAAACCTGATCTAATCGGGTTCATAAAAATAATAATTTGATTTGACCTAATTTATGAACACCCTAAGTTTAGATACCGACAACATCTATCAATTGGTTGATCTGATCTAAATTGACTGGTCATACTCTAATTTAAAAAAAAAAAAAAAAAGTATGAAAAAGCATCGCAAAAAATAGTATAAAAAGTATTCAAAAATATTTAAAAACGTTATTCTATACGTATATTATAATGAAGAAATTTACATAGAAAATATGAGATTCGATACGCCACTCTCATCTGCATGAATTGTGTGGTCCTCCATCGACCCTGTACTCCTTTATTATTTTATTTTTAACTATTTTGTACAGAAATAATTATTGTCTATTTTAATTGATATTATGTTTTTTTTTTTTTTTTTTTTGAAATATTACAATATGATATAATTGATAATACATTATAAATATATCACATCCAATTCTAAATCAGTTGTATCCATAGCACAACATATCTATATGGACTTACAACGATCAAATTTGCTTTCAAAATTGAGAAATAAAATCTTCTTCCACTAATACAAGTAGAGACGAATCCTTGAATATGTTGTTGGCTCTGTTTGGTGTAATGGTTTGACGATAAAATTATATTTTGGTCAAAATATAATTTTTAAGTGTTTGGTTAATGATAATAAATTGTGATTACTAATCGTAATTTCTTTCATAAATTAACTTTTGCAAAAGCAAAAATTTAATCTTTTTCGCACATCAAAATATTAGAAAAGCATACTGCAATTATTTTTTTTTTAGCATTAATCAAAATCATATAACACTGTTTATGAACTATCATTTATTCATTATATTTTTTAATCGTAAAACTAAACAAAACCGTTGTTTATCATCAATTAGTGAAGGGTGTTCCTAGGGATAGTTGTCATATTCAGATCTAGATAAATTCGGGTGGTTTGAATTCGATGGTGTATGTATTTTACAACATGATCTAAAAATATATAGTCCGAATTCTTTTGGATTGGGTCCGGATTTTATGAAACCTGGTACGTATCCTAAATTTAATTAAAAAATAAAAATAAAAATTCCATTACACAATTTACATTTATGTAGCTTGTATTTATTTTAGACTTTTTGTTGTAATACATATTTAATTCTTAATGTTTTGTTACTATTCATTAAGTTAAATAATTTTTTAAAAAAAAACCCGCAAAAAAAATCCGAATTCCGGATGCTCAGATATAGATTTGTAAAATTTGGATTTTCATCGGATTTAGTACAAAAAAAATAAGATTTGATTTGAGATGTAAAAATCCGAACACATACCTAAAAATTATCTTCTCTAATGATCTCGAGTATAAAGTACTATTGAAAATGCCTAGACCTTTATACTTCAATAATACTTGGAGTCCTTCAAAAGTTAAAACATTTAAAATATCACTACTAAAATTTATATGAAACATTTTTTTTCTTCCAAATATGTATCACTTGAAGTTCTATCACTAAAATACAAAACTAATTGTGAATCTAGAATGATAACCTTTCTAGATCAATATTGAAACTTTTGAGTTCTTCAAGTATGAGGTTCAAAATTGATGACAAACAACCAAGTGGATTTTTTTAAAATGTAGTTTTATATATTTCTAGAAGTTTTATCACTAGAACATATATAAAAAAATTCATCAAACAGACAATAATTCATCGATTACACGTGAATTGATTAGTCAAATAGAACATTCTTATCCCTGATGATTTGATGATATAATCATATTTTTTAATATATATATATATATATTAATTAATATTTATATTTAGGACTTAGGACTTAGGAGTCGACCTCCTAAATAAATTCTGGCAATGGCACAATTCAAATATCCGTTCTCTAACCAAATATACCTTCAAACTATTGATGAGAGAAAATAAATATCTGCAATACATCCCAAAGAACGTGATTTGATAATGTATCTAAAATATCTTTAGGTCCTGACTTCGAATTCAGTTTTATTGATAAATCAAGCTGTGAATTATTCAATAAGATGGATCAAACATCTTGCATCGGATGCTTGCAGAATAAGAACTGAGCAGGACATGGTTTCTGACTATTGACAGATTCTAAAACATGACAAATAATAATATGTCCAAAAAAGTTAACATTAAGCAAACAAAGTTATTAAAGTTATTTCTATAGCCCTAAAATTTTGACTTTTAAAATTAAAGTTATTAAAGTTATTTTCGGTGTCCAAAAAGCACTATATACAATTTTAACGGTGCTTCTCTTATGCGGATTATTGATGGTGATTTTAAGTCTCGAGTAACTATGAAACACGAAGAGGGGTTAATGAGGTTTACGTCGCAAATGGTTCAAGGCCCTTTAGAGAATGAGGGATCATATTAAAGGTCCGAGTCCGAGGTACAAAGGGATGTCTAAAGGAAGAACCAGTTGAGGATGATAGGTTGGGATACTGACTCGACATGTTAGGAAGGTATCAGAACCGGTTTAAACTTAAGCATATGCGAAGGTGAACCCGACGTGGTCAATGACTACTAACCTGGCCTGGGAAAGAAGTGAGGAAGAGGGTCCAACATCATTTACCTCGGCATGCCAACCCGAGGACCAAGGGTGAGATTGCAGTATCTTGTACTTATATATGAATGACATAAGCCCTACATGAGAGTTTGAGCCTCCATAAGGCTCATATGATGGGAGCAGGACAGAGGATCTCCTGACACACAGACCGTGTGGGAGTGGTTGAAATACAAGCTGTCACATGGGCAGAACGTGTAGCAAAAGTTAAAGGTGAGAATGATTGTTTTTCATATGGCAGGGGGTTATTGTGTCAGACGGCCAGAGCCAATGTTTGTAGAGTAGTTTGGGAAATGAGTATGGGCGACAATGACGGACTGAAGTGAGCTGGCATCACAAGCTGGTGTGTCAATAGGTTCAGAAGCCTATATAAAGAGGTTGGAGATTCAGATTTAAGGGTTAGCTATTTTGATATTTCATAACTGGTAAAAGAGCACTCAAAGCTTAGTGATAGAGAGAGAAAACAAATCGATTTGACCCGAACTAGTAATAAAAATTTCATTCTTTGTTCCCGTGGACGTAGCTTGCAGCCATTCTCCGCCGAACCACGTTAAACCTTTTTCTTTCTCTGTGATTTCTTGTTTGCTTACCAAGTTTGCTTTTGGTTCCCAACTAACTAAATAAATTCACTGTTTGGGGGAGGTTTGTTCGAGGAGTAGATTTTCCCAAATCTCCCATGAAACGAAAAACAACCATCAACAGTTGGCGCCGTCTGTGGGGAGCAGTACGAAAAGCAGCAAACACAATAAGACGATGGCAGGAGATGGAAACCACGGAACTTCAGAGGCTTCGACAATGAAGTGGATGGAGAAGATGGAAGAAACCTTACGAAATGAAATGGAAGATGCTCGAAAAGATAGGGAAACGACTCAAGCCTTTATGAAGGTTATGATGGAAAAAATTGAGAAGTTAGAGAAAAAGGCTAGATAATGAGGGGAAGTAGGTCATAGTAGAAGGAGAGAGGACATAGTGAAAGGAAAAAGGATCGCATGAGCATATGTAGAACGTGGAAATGGGAAAAAGAATGCCCATAGGGTGAGATCTTTAGTTGTTGCCAGCGCCATGCAAACAAATGAGCTGTGAGAAGAAGAAAAAGGCAAGCGAACCCCAGAATCATCCAGCAACAGTTCGTGTTTTGAGAAAAGTGACTTGCAACGGTATCCGGAGAGGGGACATGAGGTTCCCAGTTATGGAAGATACCACGCTTGAAGTGGAAAACATGAGGAGGCCTTGGGCGAGAGCATGCCGGCTTCGAAATCCAAATGGGGGATTGGTTTCAGAGGGAGACGAAGAAGTGGGAGGAAAGTGCGAAGGAAATATTGGCGGTGGATTTCCAAGGATATTCACCATGCCCACGATGGATGTTGATAAGGGCAACACATACCCCAAACCCCACATTGAAAATTCATTTTATTGATGGAAATCTAGGGAATGGTAGGAGAGGCGATATGCAAGGTGTTCCCATTAACTTTGGGAGGGTTGGGCAACTTGTGGTTCATAAACTTGACCCCAGAAAGTATCAACAGTTTTTCACTGTTGAAGAAGTTCTTTGTGTGCCATTTCAAAGGAGCATGCGTACCAAAGAAGACAATGTGGTCATTAAGGATGATGAAGCAGATAGATGACGAGCCCTTGAAGAATTTTGTCTACAAATACCACATTTGGTCTTAGAAGTGGAGGCGTATGAGTCCCATGAGGCATTGGAGAGTTTTAAATGAGCTCAGAAATCTATGGTCCCACCTAAGGATCTAGGAGGTGTCGAACTATGCCGCAGTCTTATAGCAGGCAAGGAAAATTTTTGTTATTGGAAGAAGATGAGAAGATAGCCCGATGAGGAACTAATCGGGCACCAAAAGCGCCAAGGCAAGAGAATCCGGTAACGCAGCGGAAACGCAGAAAATCAAAATTTTCCGATTTCAATAATTTTTCTTGGATCAATTAAATAAAATTATTTATTTAATTACCCAATACTTAAAAATTAAAATCTTACACAAGAAACCAAATTCTTGTGAATTACCGAATTGGCCCAAAAGTTTGTAAATTGATCATTTTAGTCATTAAATTGTCAAATACAATTTTGGATGATTCTAAATCAATTCTAAAATGATTTCCAACATGTCCAACACATCAAAATCAGATTGCAACAAAATCTCCAAATTTTTTATAATTACCGAACACCCCTCATTTTTCAGTTTTTGTAATTTGGTCCTTTTATGTTCAAAACATGTCAAGAGCAAATCTAATCAACCCAAAAGTTAATATGCATCATATACACACCATAATACATCACATATATGAAAAGCCCCAAATTTGGAAAGGGTTAAGAACCCTAATTTTATAATTTCTTTAAATTGATAAATTTTACCAAATCAATTAAATCCAACACTTTAATTCAAACTTTACCATACCAAACAAGTCTCACCATCATGAAACAACTCAAGAAAAATTCTAGGTCATCAATGAGTGGCTTAGAAACTCTAGAATGACAACTTGATTATCAAATAATCAAAAGGGAGCTTATGAAACCATTTCAAGCTCACTTAGAAACCATACATGCTTTCATCATTCAAACAAGTTCATAATAATTTAAAATACAAACTAAAAGTGTAGAGACAATATCCTAGCAACACATGTTGAAGCTAAGCATGATAAAAACATTTTCTAAGTTGAAAGATTTGAAGAAAAACTTACAAAATCAAATATTTCCAAGCCTTTTCCTTTTGTTCTTCAACTTTTGCTCTCAACTCCTTTTGTGTTTATTTTGTGTAACTTGTTAACCTTAACCTAATGGAAATGAAACAAAACAATATATACTCTACCATTTTGCCCTTGGCCGAAAATGAGCATATACAAAATATCTAGATATTAATTTTTTTTCATTAAAGTTTGCTTTATCAACTTGTGTAAATGATCATTAAACCATTTAATGATTTTCAAAAAATCAAATAAAGCAACTCAAGTCATCTCCTAAAATATCAAAACTTAAGATATTTATATTTTTAATTAATTGAATTATTTAACAATTAAATAATTATATAACTATTAAATACAAATATTTTAAATATATGTATTATATTTACTTTAATATCCAAATACATATATATTTATGATATATTTCAATTATCACAATTTGACATTTAATTAATATGTATTTAATAAAATCTATTATTAGATACAAAAACACAATAATTGGGAAATGATCATTAGGTCCATTCGCATGTATTTTTCGTTTAACCATTAAACGACTTATAAATAACTAGTATTATTCATAAAAGTTGCTCTAGTTCTATATGAGTATATTTCACTAGTGAGACTCTCTAGATTCAGGCAGATCCGTCATGAAATTCAATTTCGTGTTTATAATTTACCCACATGTAAATTATGACGACCACAGATAAACTCACTGAATCATACAGGTCGAGGTCATGGCATATGTTTAATTCCTCCGTCACAGGTATTCGGATATATCCCAGAGATATAGATGTAAATGTCAAATCTCTATAGGGATAATCTCATCGACGTCTCTATTAGCAATCTCTAAAAGAACACTTAGAACTCACTTCTAACCTGTACCATGGGCCCATGGTTTTTATCTGATTGCTAATCATATATGGACTACCTATGCTATGTACACAGAATTGACGGATCCTATCTCGACAAACACAGGACCCCTGAGGATCTGTCCATACCTAACCAACAAGCGGAGGTCTGATCTGAATAGATCGGTGACGTGACTGCCATCTAAGTGTGGAAGATGTCTCATGTGCCCCCAGTGGTATCTCAAGTCGAAGAATCACATATGCTACTCAACCCGAGAAGATTCTTATTGACGTTGGTGTACCATCCATTAAGAATCTTCGGTGATTCGTTTAGTGTTTATCCGCTATAAACACCTACAAGTCTATACGAGTATCCAAGACTAATGGTTCATTGAGAAACCATTAGAATCATATATTCCTGTATACGACATGTACCGGTCTCAACGAGTTTACTTTACTGACCAAGTAGTGTAAACCTTGACCAGAAACTGTCTGAGAATGATAGCGTCATGATACAACTCAATGTCAGTTGCGACGCTTTTACAATTGCATCATGACTAATCATTCTAAGGTTGAATACATCGTTACCATATAAAGATATATATTATATTATAGAAACTGCTTATTTTATTCAAAATAAAATATTTACAAGAGTATTTACAAGGAAATACAACGGCGAATTGGCACTCTGAGCACCAACCCCAACAAAATCTCCCACTTGCTCTAATGCCAATATCGATTGTATCTAATACCCATTGACTCCACATGTTTATCAAATAACTTCGGAGGTATGGCCTTCGTAAGTGGGTCTGCTACATTATCTTCACTCGGTACCTTGCACACGACAATATCCCCTCGCGACATAATCTCTCAAATAATGTGGTACTTGCGTTCCACATGCTTCAATTTCTGATGCGCCATCGGTTCATTTGCTTGCGCAATGGCTATAGTATTATTACAGTATAACAGAATCACATTCTCGATACTTGGGACCATTCCCAATTCTGTGATAAAGTTCCTAATCCATACATCTTCCTTTGCAGCTTCAGAAGTTGTAATGTATTCCGCCTCTGTGGTGGAATCTGTTGTTGACCCCTGTTTGAAACTCTTCCAGCAAACTGCACCTCCGTTAAGGGTAAAGACAAATCCAGATTTAGACTTTCTATCATCGGTCCCTCCTTAAATAATCAACTTATCCTTAGTAACTTTAAGATATTTCAGGATATGTTTAATGGCCATCCAATGGTCATTGCCTGGATTGGACTGATATCTACTGGTTACGCTAACAGCGAAACTAATATAAGGCCTAATACATAACATGACATACATTTGCTACCCAAACACAAAGCATAAGGTTGGTCAGACATTCTAACTTTCTCATCTTCTGTTTGTGGGCTCATCTTCTTTGAAAGATGAATCCCATGTCTGAACGGTATATTTACTGTCTTACATTTACCAAAATTATACCGTTCCAAGATCTTATCTATGTACGTTGATTGGAATAACCCAATCAGCTTCATTTCTCTATCTCTATAGAGTTTTATGCCTAAAACATAGGAAGCTTCTCCCAGGTCCTTCATGGAGAAATTCTTACAGAGGTAAGCTTTTACGCCTTGCATCATCCCTATATCATTCCCAATGATTAGGATGTCGTCAACATAGAGGACTAAAAATACCACCATGCTCCCACTGGCCTTCTAATACACACAGGACTCTTCCGAATTCTTGAGAAAACCAGACAATCTAATAATCTTGTCGAATCGAAGATTCAAACTTCGTGAAGCTTGTTTAAGTCCATGAATGGACTTCTTAAGCTTACATACCATACCCAAGTTCTCGCTGGAAGCAAAACCTTCCGGTTGTTCCATATAGATTTCTTCATCAAGAAATCCATTTAGAAAATCCATTTTGACATCCATTTGCCAAATCTCGTAATCATGATACACAGCTATAGAAAGCAAAATCCTAATAGGCTTAACCATTGCTACTGGGGAAAAAAAGTTTCATCGTAGTCGACGCCAGGTCGCTGCGTGTAACCTTTTGCTACCAGTCAAGCCTTATAGGTTTCAACCTTTCCATCAGGCCCGCACTTCCTCTTGTAAACCCATTTACAACCAATAGGAACAATTCCTTGGGAAGCGGAACCAAGTCCCAAACTTGATTCTCATGCAGTGAGTCTAACTCGGATTTCATGGAACTTTTCCATTTCATGGAGTCGAAATCCAACATCGATTCTTTATAAGTAAAAGGATCAGTCTCTTCAACTAAGAAAACATCGAGACTATTTTCTTGTTTCAAATACAAGCGTTCATGAGGTCTAGATACCCTTTGTGACCTACGGAGTGTGTATTGAAGGTTCTTCATCTACTTGAACTTGAGGTTCCTCCGTTGGTTCGTTGTTTTCAGGTTGGACTTCATCAAGTTCAACCTGTCTATGATTACCACATTCTGACAAAAATTATACTTCTAGAAATTTTGCGAAGCGAGCTACAAACACATTTCGATGCTGGTATCAAAGAACAGATATCCCTTAATATTCGAAGGATATCCAACAAACCTAAACTTTTGCCCTCGAGGTGAAAGCTTATCTTGCTGAGCCATCATGACATATGCAGGACAACCCCAAACCTTAATATAATTAAGATTTGGTCTTCTACCGGTCCATATCTCATATGGAGTCGTAGGAACAGCTTTTGAAGGAATCTTATTCAAAAGATATGCAGATGTTAAAAGAGAGTAGCCCCAAAAGTAATAGGGCAAATCTGTAAAACTCAACATTGATCAGACCATATCCAATAAAGTCCGATTTCTCCTCTCAGACACTCCATTATACTGTGGAGTACTTGGAGGAGTATATTGAGTGAGAATCCCATTCTCCTTAATATAATCCATGAACTCACTGCTCATATATTCGCTACCTCGATCAGATCGAAGGCATTTAATATATTGACCAGTTTATTTTTCTACTTCATTACGAAACTCTTTGAACTTTTCAAAGGTTTCCGATTTATGTCTCATCAGATAGACATAACCGTATCGTGACAGATCATCGGTAAAGGTAACGAAGTATGAATAACCACTGTGAGCAGTCTGACTTAGTGGAGCATATACATTAGAATGTACGAGTTCCAGTAAGTTAGTGGCGCGGTGTCCAACACCAGAAAATGAGGCTTTGGTCATCTGACCCTGAATACACGATTCACAAGTTGGATAGGTTCAATGGTGAGATCTGGTATCAAACCATTCCTAACCAATTGGGTAAGGCGTTTAACGCCTATATGACCTAGCCTCATATGCCAAAGTTCAGTATTATTAACTACAAGTAAACTACGTTTATTAATCAGAGTATTCAAAATATCTCTAGAAGTATGCAGTGTGTAATGACCATGCTCATTTGTACAACAAAAGGATCTGAATATTACGTTTATCATATAAATACAAAGAAAAACTCCTAATATTAACATGATAACCTTTTGTATCTAATACAAAAAGAGATATAATATTTGCTACACATCCTGGTACAACGTAGCAATCATACAACAAAAGGCTCCTATTTGGTAAGGGGATCTCGTATACTCCCACTGCAACTTCATCTAGAGAGTCTCCACTCCCAAAACGCAACTGCATCTCTCCAGGTTTCAGTTTCTTACTTTCCTTCAGCATCTGCAACGAATTGAAAATGTGAACAGGACAAGAAGAATCCAAAATCCAGTTGGATGTAACAGCTTCACAAGCTAGTGAGATATCAATAACTGGAAAAATAAATGTACCTGATGTAGATGCTCTCTCATTCCTTATCTGGGTAATGTAGTCAGGACAGTTCCTTTTCCAGTGCCCGACTTTGCTGCAGTGATGGCATTTGTCTTCAGATGCCCTCTTGGGCTTTGCTATATTTCCTTATGGTGGAGGACCGAAACCCTTCTTTTTCTTCGCTTTCGTCTTCTTTTCCTTTGGCCAGGCTTGGGAAGAACCAGATAGTGAAGTAGGTTTCGGAGGGCGAGTTGGTACTCCATTCCTTAGGTCCTCTTCCGTCGTGATCAACATCCTATGCAGTTCATGGTAGGAACAGATAATCCCATTCATGTTGAAATACATCACGAATTGGCAATAAGAAGCTGGGAACGAACCAAGAATGACACTCCTACCGAGAATGTCATTCAGAGGGAGATTATGTTGCCTCAGTTGTTCGATCAAATCGATCAAGTGAAGAACATGCGAGCTCACAACTTGCCCCTCGTACAGTCGCACATGGAACAGTTCCATCACAACTTTATGAACAACAATTTGTTCTTGGTTCATATACGATTCTCTTAATCACATCATCATACTATATGCATATGTCATGCCATAGTATTGTCTCTTGAGTCCCGATGCCAGTGAACTTAAGATGTATGATTTAACTTTTAAATCATCATCTTTCCAAGCTTGGAAAACTTATAGTTCCTCCAGTGTTGCATCCTCAGACACAACAAGGGGCAGCGGACCCTCGAGTCATATCCCAACTTTTCGGATTCAAGGACAATCCTTAAATCCAAATCCCAATCGGCAAAGTTCTTAGTGCCTTTAAGTTTGTTCGTATCCAACTTACGTGCAAAAAAATTAGTCAATTGTGCCACCATCGCAAATATATCATATAGATTATGAAAAACGGTTAGCAGATATTAAACAGTTTAAAATAATATCGAAAACATTAACTAGATCATGGATTTTTAATCTAAAAATACCCCTAACACTAAATCATGCAATACAGTAATCCCCAAACAGAATACAAAGATTTAATAATTAAATTAAATACAAATAGTGAAATATGGATCCAATGAATATATTTCAGCTCACAGTTTTGGCACGTTCTCGCTTACGTATATTCATCAGGTAGACAACTCATTGTCAATCACTCAATAGTGACTCCTAGGTTTTCAGTCCTGGTCGTTTCTCGTTGTGACAGTTTTGGCACGTTCACAAGGAGGCGTACCAAGGCTAAACTCATCAATGATAAACTCAAGCTACTTGCGTAACCCTGACAGCTTTGGCACGTTCAGGATTCCGCTTTCGCTTGAATTTATCTAGTATCAGATATACATCCGGTATTAATAAATTTCTATCGCTACACCCTCACAGCTTTGACACGTTCTCGGATGTAGTCATAGAAAAAATATCCATAAACCGTATTGACAAGATGGACTATGTAACATGCATCAAATACATAATTATCATAAAACCTTATTAATTAGGGATTTTCCGCAAAAAGATGTTTTTTACTTTATTTAATCAAATTAAATAAACACATGCATGCATAAAGTAAAGATTAAATTAAGCATTGAATTTAAAAGGCATAATCATATCAGGGTGTCCAGAATCAGACTCGCTCTGATACCATTTTGTAGGGGTTTTATGGCGAAAATCCGGTAACGAAGCGGAAACGCGGAAAATCAAAATTTTCCGATTTCAATAATTTTCTTTGGATCAATTAATAAACTTATTTATTTAATTACCCAATACTTAAAAATTGAAATTTTACACAAGAAACTAAATTTCTTGGTAATTGCCGAATTGGCCCAAAAGTTTGCAAATTGATCATTTTAGTCCTTAAATCATCAAATATAATTTTGGATGATTCTATATCAATTCTAAAATTATTTTCCAACATGCCAACACATCAAAAATAGATTGCAACAAAATCCCTAAGTTTTTTATAATTGCCGAACAACCCTTCATTTTTCAATTTTTGTAATTTGGTCATTTTATGTTCAAAACATGTCAAGATCAAATCCAATCAACCCAAAAATTAATATGCATCATATACACACCATAATACATCAAATATACGAAAATCCCCAAATTTGGAAAAGGTTAAGAACCCTAACTTTATAATTTCTTCAAATTGACAATTTTACCAAATCAATTAAATCCAACACTTTAATTCAAACTTTACTACACCAAACAAGTCTCACCATCATCAAACATCTCAAGAATAATTCTAGGTCATCAATGAGTGGCTTAGAAACTCTAGAATAGTAACTTGATTATCAAATAATCAAAAGGGAGCTTATGAAACCATTTCAAGCTCACTTAGAAACCATACATGCTTTCATCTTTCAAACAAGTTCATAACTATTTAAAACAAAAACTAAAAGTGTAGAGAGAACATCCTAGCAACACATGTTGAAGCTAAGCATGATAGAAATACTTTCTAAGTTGAAAGATTTAAAGAAAAACTTACAAAATCAAATATTTCCAAGCCTTTTCCTTTTGTTCTTTAAATTTTGCTCTCAACTCATTTTATGTTTATTTTGTGTAACTTGTTAACCTTAACCTAATGGAAATGAAATAAAACAATATATACTCTACCATTTTGCCCTTGGCCGGAAATGAGCACATACAAAATATCTAGATATTAATTTTTGTTTCATTAAAGTTTGTTTTATTAACTTGTGTAAATGATCATTAAACCATTTAATGATTTTCAAAAAGTCAAATAAGGCAACTCAAGTCATCTTCTAAAATATCAAAACTTAAGATATTTATATTTTTAATTAATTTAATTATTTAACAATTAAATAATTATATAACTATTAAATACAAATATTTTAAATATATGTATTATATTTAATTAAATATCCAAATACATATATATTTATGATATATGTCAATTATCACAATTTGACATTTAATTCATGTGTATTTAATAAAATCTGTTATTAAATACAAATACACAATAATTAGGAAATGACCATTAGGTCCATTCGCATGTATTTTTCGTTTAACCTTTAAACGACTTATAAATAATCAGTATTATTCATAAAAGTTGCGCTAGTGCTCTACGAGTATATTTCACTAGTGAGACTCTCTAGATTCAGGCAGATCCGTCATGAAATTCAATTTGTGTCTATAATTTACCCACATGTAAATTATGACGACCACAGATAAACTCACTGAATCATACAGGTCGAGGTCATGGCATATGTTTAATTCCTCTGTCACAGGTATCCGGATATATCCCAAAGATATAGATGCAAATGTCAAATCTCTATAGTGATAATCCCGTCGACGTCTCTATTAGCAATCTCTAAAAGAATACTTAGAACTCACTTCTAAACTGTACCATGGGCCCATGGTTTTTATCTGATTGCTAATCATATATGGACTACCTATGCTATGTACACAGAATTTACGGATCCTATCTCGACAAACACAGGACCCCTGAGGATCTGTCCATACCTAACCAACATGCGGAGGTCTGATCTGAATAGATCGGTGACGTGACTGCCATCTAAGTGTGGAAGATGTCTCATGTGCCCCCAGTGGTATCTCAAGTCGAAGAATCACATATGCTACTCAACCCGAGAAGATTCTTATTGACGTTGGTGTACTATCCATTAAGAATCTTCGGTGATTCGTTTAGTGTTTATCCGCTATAAACACCTACAACTCTATATAAGTATCCAAGACTAATGGTTCATTGAGAAACCATTAGAATCATATATTCCTGTATACGACATGTACCGGTCTCAACGAGTTTACTTTACTGACCAAGTAGTGTAAACCTTGACCAGGAACTGTCTGAGAATGATAGCGTCATGATAAAACTTAATGTCAGTTGCGACGCTTTTGCAACTGCATCATGACTAATCATTCTAAGGTCGAATATGTCTTTACTGTATAAAGATATATATTATATTATAGAAAATGCTTATTTTATTCAAAATAAAACATTTACAAGGAAATAGAACGTGGAATTGGCATTCTGAGAACCAACCCCAACAGTGATATGGGCAGAAATCAAAGAGGACAGACCCCGAGGAAAAAAGAATTAAGGCCGATAGCTCAGGGTTATCCAACGTATGAGAGAAGGCCGCCGATCAAGGTCATTCATGTCACTGGAGGAACAACATACACCATTCAGACAGACCGTTAGTCCAGATAGCTTGGAAAATTCAGGATAAGGGCTTACTGACTAAACCCGACCCGATGAGGTTTTCTATTGAGAATAAAGACCATAAGGCTTATTGTGCACACCACAATGTTAAAGTGAATTCCATAGAGAGATGCAAAGACCTGCATGAACATGTGGAGGACCTGGTGAGGAATGGTTAGCTGAAGGAATCCATAGACCACGAGACTATGAGGGTCTGGCAGCAAATGGAGTAGATGCCAATGTTCACAATAACATGGGGAATGGCGTTGGCCGAGAATTCAAATAGAGCAAGAAAGAACTACAGTCGGACCAAGGGCCTATATATTGACAGCGTTGAGGGCTCCAAAGATCTAGAAGGCCTAGACAATGTCTATAATGTTCACTGAGGAAGACGACTAAGGGGTGAGCTATCCTCATGACGATGCACTGATAATCAAGGCCAATATTGGCGGGGCCGAGGTGGACAGAATACTGGTAGACCCTGGGAGTGCGGTGGATATCATCTCCATGGACGCCTTGAATAGTTAGGGCGTGGAGTTCACTACCTTGATCCATGATGCAACACCATTGTATGAGTTTGGGGGAGTAACGGTTGTCCCATACTCAGATCAGCATGATAGATTTCACATTAGTGAATTGCTTAAGCAGTTATCAAGTAATTTTGGGAAGACCTTTTACGATGAATTCGAGGGTAGCTATATCAAACTATTACCTGAAATTGAAGTTTCCGACCCGAGAGGAGGTTGGGATTATTTATGAAAGCCAGAAAGTGGCAAAGAATTGTTTTTTTGCCTTTTCAAAAGAAACCATATGCATTGAAGAAGTATGAGCGAATAGGAAAGAAAGAGAATGGGAAGCATTATAAGTAGAGTCAGCCGATCCCCGACCTAAGGAACATGTCCAGTTAGGAGTAGGGGAGGAGCGGGAGCTAGTGGAGCTTTTTGGCCGCGGGAAAATAATAAAGGCTAG
This sequence comes from Zanthoxylum bungeanum, assembly GCA_019454045.1. NCBI lineage: Eukaryota > Viridiplantae > Streptophyta > Magnoliopsida > Sapindales > Rutaceae > Zanthoxylum > Zanthoxylum bungeanum. The sequence goes on from SKCR01030527.1 coordinate 21,320, forward strand.
GGTCAGGCTGGAGCCAAATTTGGAAAGGCGGTTGTTAGATTTTTTGAAGGAATATGTAGATGTATTTGCATGGGATCATTGAGACATGCCCCAGGATAGACCCTAGGATCATCAGTCATCGTTTTGCGATAAATGGAGCCTACAAGTCGGTCAAACAGAAAATGATGATTTCTAACCAGGAGCGGTATAAGGCGATCCAGGTAGAGGTTGAAAGATTAATGAAGGCTGGGTTTAATAGAGAGGTCAAGTACCTAGAGTGGGTGTCAAATGTAGTCTTGGTGAAGAAGGATAACGAGAAGTGGAGAATGTGTGTGGACTTCTCCGATTTGAACAAAGTCTGCTCGAAGGATAGTTTCCCACTCCTGAAGGTAAACCAGCTGGTGGATTCGACTGCATGTCATGGGTTTCTCAGCTTCATGGACACCTTCTCGGGGTATAACCAGGTCAGAATGCATTCTGAGGATGAGGAGAAAATAACTTTCATCATCGACCAAAGTCTGTATTGTTATAATATGATGCATTTTGGACTGAAGAATATTGGGGCCACATATCAAAGGCTGGTGAACAAGGTATTCAAGAGACTTATCAGAAAGACAATGCAAGTCTACGTCACGATATGATCACAATGACTATTAAACCTGAGGATCATCTGGGTTACCTTAGAGGGACGTTTGAGCTCTTGATGATGAGGAAGCATAATTTGAGGTTGAACCCGGAAAAATGTACCTTTGGGGTGTCTTCAGAAATATTCTTGGGATATATGGTTGTTGGACAATTATGACCCATAACATCACTATTTGTACAAAACATAGTGTTGTTGGAAGAGAGAGAAAATTAATCTAGGATTAATTACAGAGAATTTTATCTGGGATAAAATTCAAATAATAGAGAGAGAACGATTAATTTGGAATTAATCGATAAAATAATATATTCGATATATTAAATATAATTATATTTAATAATGGAATTAAAATTGGATTTTAATTCGGGCGAACAAATTAATTTAGAATTAATTCACGAGCGATGTGAATAGTAATTTTGCTAGGCATAATTATTTAATTAAATTTGATTTAATTACATCGCAACGGAAAATTCGTTAATTCAGAATTAACAAACCCGAGCCCGGAATGTGTTTGCGGGCCCACTCGGATTTTGAATTTAAGTGGGGCCCATAAGTCACATCACGAGTCACATCTTTAGTCACTTTAAGTGATGAAAGTCTTGTCACCTTTTTGGTGATTGACATCTAGTCATTTTGAGTGATGGGAGTAGTTGAGAGACTTTAATGCAATTTTCCCTCCAATTTTAGTTAAGCTTTTTGGAAAAGCATATACCAAAATTGTGTGAGACTTTTGATATAAGTTTTTCTGAAAAACAAAAGACTCTCTCCTCTCTCCAAACTCTCTCAAAACCGTGAGCCTCTCCCTCTCCTTCATCTTGGCTTGGCCGAAAGTTGTAAGAAGAAATAGGAAGATTTTGTTACAAATTTCTTCCATTGCTAGCACATAAAGAGTCATAAAAATGTGATAGGGAAACCAATCCATGAGTTTGGAATTCAAGGACAAGCTTGGAAGCTCAACATACATCAAAGAGGAGCTTGGAGCACAACACAAAGGCTTGGAATTTTTGTTATCTCCTACATCCAAAACCGATCAAAGTGAGTATTTTCCGCATTCTTACTTTGTTGTATTCACATGATTTATTTCTTAATTTGATCTTGTTTAGACCTAGAAACCCAACAATGGTATCAGAGCCATAATTGAGCATGAAATTGAATTTAGGGTTCTTAAACTTTGATTTTAGTATTTTTGATTTGAGCATGTTTTATTCAAATTGTTTGTTTGAGCATGCTTATAATATGTTAACTTTGAGTTGTGCATGATCAATTTGATGAAAAATTAATCGGATTAATTTTCCCCAAATTTGGAGGCTTGGCCGAATGTGATGAGTACCCTAGCTCTTGGTGATTTTTGAATTTTAGACAATTGGATGTGTTTAAAATGCATGAGATATATTAGTTTGTGATTTAATTGGATTGAAATCAAAATTGATATAAAAAGTCCCCTATTTCCGAGAGCTTAGGAAGCATGTTGGGATTGATTTTGCTTCAATTTATGTTGGACATAAGTTGATTAATTAAAGCATGATTAATTAGTGTAATTGGTGTTTTGGAAATATTAATTTAACTAATTAATTATGGCTAATACACTTTAGTTAATTAAATTGTGAAATTTGGAATATTGGAATTTAATTAATTGGGCTTAATTTGGAATTGGGATAAAAATGTTGTATTTGGGCTTAATGGGCTTGGTTGGGCCAAGTTTGGTTTAGGTTAATTGGTTGGATCCAATTGGGCCGAAAACCATTTCCATAAAGTCCAAATATGATAATTGGGTCTTTATAATTTAATTGGGCCTAATGGGCCAAAATTAATTTTATGGCAAATGGTGATTCCTTATTGGGCTTTGGTTGCCAAAGTCCATGCCTTATAAATTAATTGAAAGCCCAATGGACTTTAATTAAATTGACATTGGATGATAATTGGGCTTTGAGACCCGTAAAGATTAGATTTAGAATCTAAGTCGCAAAGGCACATTAAAAAGTGTAATTATTTAATTTGGAATTAAATAAAGAATTAATATTGAATACAAATTAAATTGGATTTAATATTGTAGTTCGATATAATTCAAGAATTCGTACTTTGAGTACTTATTCTTAAACGAGTTGGACTCGCGCAAATCAAATCGTTGTTTGAACATTGGATGGTCATTAATTAAAGATTAATTAATTGGATTAGATTGATTGATAACATGCTTTGTGTGAATACATGGATGTGATGTATGAATGATGTATATCGGATGGATATTAGATGGGTGAGGGCAATTTTGGAAATTGTTGTAATAAATTTAGAACTTATTAAATTGCACCTGCGTGTCCAGCCTATTACCTCTTGACTCTTTGTATTTCTCTTCTCACCTATTCCCCTCAATGTAAATGAGGTTTCTTTAGAAGTGTTATGTAATTGGGTAGAAGTAAGATTTGTACTAGCACGGGAGAGAAGAAATTGAGAGATTTGTTCTAGGAACAAAATGTTTTAAATATCCATTCGCATATCATTATTAATTTATTTACCGCGCCTTATTATGCTTTTAGAATGCATGTTTAAGGGTGTATGATGAGACCTAATCAAAGATAATTAATTGGTTGCCAATTACGCGAAAAACCCTCAACAAATATTAAGTGTTTTCCTTCCATCGAGTGATTCTCTCTCAAGATCCAAGATTGGCACTGGTTCATTGGCCAAAGTCAAGACCTTTGTCCATCGCGGATGTGTTTGAATCATGAAGGCTTTGTTCCATATCGTATGTCTTGTCCAAATTTTGATTTGTTGGCCAAAGTCAAGATTACTTTTTATCCATCGACATCGATTAAGATGCTTTCCAAAGTCAATGGGTCCTGCTTAACTGGAATCATTAAGCTTGTTGTGCCAAAGCTAAGGCTTAGTTGATTCAGAGGAAAAACGTTAGGGAATATATTGGATATATTGGCATATATTAGATATATGTTTCGGACTTGGATGTCCACCTACTGGATCTTGGAATTGGATGAGATCTAATTGATCTTAGAGATCTACCTAGTTAAATATCATACAGCTTGTTGGCCAAGTCAAGGTTGTGTGTTATTTAACGGGATCCTAGCCCACTAGGAAACTAGGTTTCCCGAGTACTCAACAGAGGGCTAGAGGCTCGCTGAAAAATAGTGGGAGGCAAGTATTAAATTTGTAATTTCGTTTAGATACTTGCCAATACGCGCTCATTTCAATTTTTCGTCATTAAAAGTTATATATATATATATATACCAAGCATCTTACTATAGCCATGTGAAGAAAGCATTCAAAGCCATCCAAAAGCACGAAAAAGCAGAAGCATCTTACTATTTGTAATAATTGTAGTTTGTAATAGTTGTTGGATGTTGGGTATATAGTTCCCATTCACCTTCAGTTGAAGGCATCCGGTTTTCTTTAGAACTATTTTCAATTTCTCTCTTCTTAGAACTCTTTCTCAGTTTATACTTTAATTTTGCTCTTCAAAGAAAATGTAAGCAATCGTTTTAAAGCCTATGTAAAAGTTGTGAATGTTTATTTAAAAAGTAATTTTATTTTTAAAGCATGCTTGCAGACTGATAATTATATCAGTTCTGTCATTTAATTGTTACTGCTCCTCTGAGGCATAGAGACCGGATCTCTTCCCTCAGTTGTAATTCTCTTCTCCCTCCTTCACTCAGAGCACCATTTCTGGGATCCAGATCTGGTACTGTGTTTGTCACCCCGGCCTTATTAAAATCTGATCATTTGCATCTTCATAAGCATCATTATATATCTCGGATCCTGTCGTGTATGGTATCAGACTAGGTGTGGTTGGATGTGTTACTGTTTTAAAGATTTCATCTGTTGTTATTTCTAGACTATTTTCTGTGTGTTTGTTGAATTTCTTACTGGTAGTAAGCCCCGCCGAAGGATAGGATTCCTTTTAGGCAGTAAACCCATACCTGTAGGCAAATCTCATAGTAATAGTAAAGGAATAGTTCCTCATGGAGTCTCTATTCTGTAGAACATCCTCTCTCTCTAGCTCTTCTACTGAAAGGACTAGTGATTCAAAAAATATAGTGAACTCTGAAGATCTCATAATTGAAGATTTTAATAAAGCTATTGACTGCTGGAAATTACCAAAAATCTCAAAAGACGTAATTTACAAAACAAAAAAACTTGATTTTCTTAAAACAGATTATGTTATAAAAACTGAAGAACGTGATATTACCCTTACAAAGCCTTTTGAAACAATAAATTTATTTTCTGAAAGTGCCCTAAAACATTTAAGAGAAAAGAAATTTAATTATGTGCATGTTGGTCTAATCCAAGTTGGAATAAAGCCCCTTACAAAAGAAGGCTTAGATACTTCTATCTTAGCCGTTTTAAGAGATGGTAGATTCATCTCTTTTGATGATTCTTTACTTAGTAGTATTGAACCAAGTCTCTGTAAATGACCGATCTCTTTCGATTGTTATCCAAACATCACAATCTCTTTACAAGACAAAAATATTCTCAAAAGCATGGTTCTTCAAATTAAAACCCATAACTACCATATGTTTGAAGGATCAATCCATGTTGCCTTGATTTACAAAATTTCCTACAAAGCTATGCATTCTGCGTTCAACACGCAACATAAGATCCAGTCAAAAAGAGATGAGACTCTTCTCTTACAGACTGATCTGTCCAAATCTAACATGGTTATCCCCAGACCATCCAATGGAAAGATATCAATCTTCCGGATGAATGGATTTTAGAAGGAGCTTCTGAACCAGTTATTCCAAAGCAACTTGAGCCTAATACAGAGTTACAAAATGTGACCCAGTATTCTGATGGAAAAGTCAAACTGTTTTAAAAGAAGTACTTCATCTAGATTCAGTGATATGGACTCTATGTCCAGTATTTCTTCCTTAGAAAGAAAATTCTCTAAAGTTCCGTCAGTTATAAATCTACAACCTAGATTCTCTACTTCAGATATACCAAGTTCCTCCATACGTTCTGTTGATTATACTACAAATATCCCTCATCCTATATATACTAGTAGCCAACATGAACAAACTAAAGCTGATTCCCCTCCTACATCTCCTACATTTTCTGCTGTCACAGAAAATATTATAAATGTCCTACACAAAGATTTCAAATAAATAAATCCTCTTTGCATGACGATTTTTATTCTGATATGAATAAAGAAAAAAGACTCTGGTTTTTCAAACATTTCCTAAACCAAAGACAACAAATTCAAAGATCTTATTATGAATTTATAGAACTACATAAAGTACACATCACATTTTTTGATTGGTTTGAAATATGCTCCCGAAAATGACATTTCTTACCCTTTTAAAGAATCAAATCCCATTACTGTTAGAAAGAAAATACCTCAATGGAATCTTTCTGATAGTGACAGGACTATTGAATCTGAACATCCTCCCTTGAGAAATATAACCATAGACCATGGTGAACCCTCAATTCAGATTAAAGCCTCACCATTAAAGATTCATAGACCTAATGATACTGATAAAGACTTAGATAGTATTATCCAACAGAATAATTTCTGTAATACTAATCTAAATACAATCGGAAAACAGTTAACTAGGATAGAAAGTCAAATCCAACAATCCACTATTACTGTTCCTTCATTAAAGACTATAATAAAACCTAATGAAGACAAGAAACTTAAAAAGCCTATTTTTGTACCATTTCAGATTTCTAAAGATAGCCAAAAGATTGTCAATGAATCAAAATCTGATTTTGTTAAAGCCATTAAAGAACAATTGGATATGATATAAAACATCTTCTTCCTCTTCAAAAAAGAAGTAGATATTGCCCTAGATACCCCCCAATCTAGTAGTAGAATTGGAGTTCTAGACCTAGATAATTCTTCCATAGCTTCTTCAGACATAGAAGCCTTCCAAGAAAATTCCAAACCTGTCTCCAAAGTTAATAAAGTTCATTGGGAATTAGCACTTCCTGCTAACTCTTATTCTGCTCCTGATATAGCTATCGATAATAGGCCTAGTGCAATAAGCCAGTCCCGGTTTAATGCATCTTCTGTCTATGAATGGAACATAGATGGGATGTCTGAATATAACATTTTAAGCCTATTACAACAAATGACAATGGCAGCAAATGCTTACAAAACCCAAACAGGAACCTCTGATAAGGCAATTACAGAGATTCTCGTTGCTGGTTTTACCGGTCAACTTAAAGGTTGGTGGGATCATCTTCTCACCAAAAGTCAACAACTTGACATCTTGGATGCTATTCAAACAGATGAAGACAATGTTCCTATTCTGGATGAATACAACAGTCCTATTCAAGATGCTGTTGCAACTTTAATTCTTACCATCTCCCTCCATTTCATAGGTGACCCATCTCACTTACGAGATAAGAATGCCGAGTTACTACATAACCTTAGATGTAGAAAACTTAGTGACTTCCAAAGCTATAAAACCACCTTCTTTACAAGACTCTTTTTAAGAGATGACGCAAATAATATAACTTGGAAATAAAAATTCCTTGCTGGTTTACCTACCCTTTTAGGTGAAAAAGTTAGGAATTCTATTAAAGCCCTCCATGACAATCGAATCCCTTATGAAAGACTTACCTATGGTGAATTAGTTAGTTTTATCAATAAGGAAGGGTTAAAGATATGCCAAGACTTGAAATTACAGAAACGCCTAAAATGGGAGCTTAGGAAATCTAAGCAAGAACTAGGTAGTTTCTGCAAACAGTTTAACTATGATCCTTTCAAAGCTAGTACCTCTAAAGATTGTGAAGGAAAATGTTCTTCAAAGCCTTATAAAAGAAATTACAGTTCTAAAAAATTTAGAAAATCTTTTCCTACTTATAAAGAAAATTTCTATAAAAAACCTTCAAAGTTATAAGAAATCCAATAGAAAACCTCACACTTCAAAATCTAAAGCCCCTTTCAATTATAAAGAGGCTACTTGTTACAAATGTGGAAAGAAAGGACATACTGCAAAATATTGTAGGATGAACAAAAAACTTCATGAATTAAATCTCAGTGAAGAAAAGAAATTTTCTAAAATTACAAATCTGCTTATTGAGTCTTCTGAATCAGAATCTTCCGTAACAGGCGATTCTGAACCTTTACAAGTTGATGAGTTAGTTGATTCAGATACTTCTAGCAATAGTGATTCTGACATAGATTCCTATTTAAAGAATAAGAAACTTAATGTTTTGACTAAAGAACAAGAAACTTTTCTTGAAATTGTAAAACACATTTCTAATCCTGACTTACAAAAGGAATATCTTGACAAACTCCTAAAGACTTTTGACAAAGGAGAATCTTCTAAAACTCCTGTTTTGAAACAAAATACTTATGATCTTACACAAATCCTAAGTAAGAAGAAGAATAAAAAAGACACACCAAGTTTGCAAGACCTTCAAAAGGAAATCCAAGAAGTAAAAATTGAAATAAAAGATTTAAAAGAAAAACAGAAAAATGATTCTGAAACAATCCAACTTCTTCTTAAAAGTCAATTAGTTGATAATTCTGAAAAAGTTTCAGATTCTGATAATGATGGATCTGAGAACCAAAAGCTTGAGAATATTGAGTCTCTTCCAAATGATTTTCTTTTTGTTCTAAAGCAAGTAACAACAAGAAAATACCTAATCTGGATTACCCTTATCCTTTCATCTGATTTCCAAATTGACACAGTAGCCTTATTTGACACAGGTGCTGATCTAAATTGTATCAAAGAAATTATTATTCCAAATAAGTTTCATAAAAAAACACATGAAAGACTTTCTGCAGCAAATAATTCGAAACTAAAAATTTCTTCCAAAGTTGATGCTTCAATTCCTAATGATGGTTTTGAATTTAGGACTTCCTTTCTTTTAACAAATGATATACATCATGCTGTTATTCTTGGAACTCCATTCATAAACCTCATTACTCCTTACACCGTTACTTATGATGGCATAACCTTTAAAGCAAAAGATAAAAAATTGAAATTTTCTTTCATTGAAAAACCTAAAACAAGAAATTTGAATATTGTAAAAGCTTGTTCTGTTTATCAGAACCATGTTAGTGTTTTGCTAAAGAAAAAACAAAATGACTTACTTCATTTAAAGAATGATTTAAATATTGAAAGACTTGAAAAACAACTACAAACTGATTTGATACAACAAAAGATTAATAATTTCAAAGTATTAATTGAAAAAGAAATATGTGCTGATTTACCTTCTGCCTTTTGGAATAGAAAGCAACATTTGATAGATCTTCCCTATGAATCCTCTTTTGATGAAAAGCAAATTCCTACTAAAGCTAGACCTATTCAAATGAATATGGACTTAGAAAAACATTGTAGAAATGAGATCAAGGACTTAGAATCTAAAGGTTTGATTGTCAAGTCAAGGTCTCCTTGGTCCTGCGCCGCTTTCTATGTAAATAAAAATTCTGAGATAGAAAGAGGAACACCTAGACTGGTTATCAATTACAAACCTTTAAACAAGGCCCTAAAATGGATTAGGTATCCCATACCTAACAAGAAAGATTTGCTTCAAAAACTCCACTCTGCTTTCATATTTTCAAAATTTGATATGAAGTCTGGTTTTTGGCAAATTCAAATTCATCCTAAAGATCGTTATAAAACTGCTTTTACTGTTCCATTTGGACAATTTGAATGGACAGTTATGCCATTCGGTTTAAAAAATGCACCTTCTGAGTTTCAGAGAATTATGAATGATATTTATAATCCTTACTCAGACTTTTGCATTGTTTATATTGATGATGTCTTAATTTTTTCAAAAGATATTGATCAACACTTCAAGCATTTGAAGACTTTTTATTTTGCCACTAGAAAAGCTGGCTTAGCCATCTCTAGTTCAAAGATTTCTTTATTCCAAACTAAGGTCAGATTCTTAGGACATTATATTTCCAAAGGAACTATCACACCCATTGAAAGATCTCTTGCTTTTACTGATAAATTCCCTGATAAAATTCTAGACAAGACCCAACTTCAAAGATTTCTAGGAAGTTTAAATTATGTTCTAGATTTTTGTCCGAACATCAATAGAATTGCAAAACCTTTGCATGATAGATTAAAGAAAATTCCTGTTCCCTGGACTGATGAACATACAAAGGCTATTAAACTAATAAAAAACACTGTTAAGGATATCCCTTGCTTATATTTAGCAAACCCTAGTTTACCAAAAGTTGTTGAAACTGATGCATCTGACTTAGGGTATGGTGGTATTCTAAAACAAGTAGATAATGGTAAAGAACAAATAGTTCAATATGTTTCTGCTCATTGGAATGATTGTCAGAAAAACTATTCAACTATTAAAAAAGAAATTTTATCAATTGTTCTTTGCATATCTAAATTTCAAAGTGATTTACTAAATCAAAAATTTTTGCTAAGGATTGATTGTAAAGCTGCAAAACATGTTTTAGAAAAGGATGTTCAAAACATTGCATCTAAACAGATTTTTGCAAGGTGGCAAGCAATTTTGAGTGTTTTTGATTTTGAAATTGAATTTATAAAAGGAGATAAAAATTCTGTTCCAGACTTTCTAACCAGAGAATTTCTCCAAAACAGATAATGCCGCCCAAGAAAAAAGACACTGGCAAAGCTAAGCTTATTGAGCCCCCTGTCCAAAGCCGTTACATAGAATCCCAATCTCCTCCACCCATTCCAAAGTTAGCCTCAGGCATTCCTATAAAATCTTGGGTTGACACAATCCAAGAAGATGAAGAATCTTCATCTAAAGCAATTACTTCTCAAAATCAGGTAAATGAATGGATTGAATCCATTTCCAAATCCCCTGAACTTCTACTTGCTTTACAAAGTTTTTCAAAAAGTCAAGATATTCAAAAATCTTCTTCCAAAGAAATTACTTTTCCAAAATCTCAAAAGGAAGTTGTTTTATCTGGAAGTTCATCTTCCCAAATTATTTCTCAAAAGCCTTCACAAAAATCGGATTGGTATAATAAAACCTATCACCAAAATATTTTGAGTATTGAAGATGGGTTTTATAGTCCTGATCCATTTATTACCCTTTCAAAGTTTTTTCCAAAGGGTTGGTTTTGACAAATATATATATATATATTAGTCCAACTAATATATATATATTAGTTGGACTAATATTTAAATGTTGTTTTAATTAAACAGTTGGACTGTATTCAAACTACTTCAATTTATAGTTGATTATACAATTGGATTATAGTAATCAATATATTTGAATTTAACCAATCAAATTATAGTTGATTATATAGTTAGACTATAATAATCATTATATTCAATAGTACCCGAAATCGTTGATTGGATAGTTGGACTATTGAAATCAAGATAACTGAAAGATTAGCATTTAGAACATAATCCTGGGTGAAAATGTTTTTAAACGACTTTAATTTTCAAATTGGAATAATATCTCAGGATAGTCCTGGGAACTGAGAAGTTATTCTATTTGATAGAGAAACTTCTCGAGCCTGAGCCCAGAGTTGAGCAAATAGTGGAGCATGAGTTTTGGAAGACTCATGGTGATGATAACTTTAGTGCTCAATCCATTATGCTTACCGCAATGACTCATTAATTTCGTCGTCAGAATTAAGGATTAGATCCTTATACCATGATGTTGAAATTAAAGATCTTCATATATCTAATCTTAGATTTTAGAAGTACGAATTGCAATAGAAAACTCTTGGAGAGTTAATGGCTATGCTCAAGGAGACAAAGCCAGAGTTTGCAAAAGGGCAAGAAGCGCAAGACGCATCTTACTTCGACATCCCAGAAGGCCAAGGCTTGGTCGAAGGCTTTTAGGGTGTGAATAAAAGGGGCAGAGGCAAAATCATCACAGTCTTCTAGGAAAACAAAGGACATATCCCAAGATGTCTACCTAAACTGTGGCAAACGAGGTCACTGGATGCGTGACTGCCGTATGGACAAGGCATACATGAAGGAAGTGAAGGCGGGGCAAGGCTCTGGCTTCAAGTATGTTTGTCATAAACATGTTCACTATTAGTTTCAATATTGGATTTTTGATACTAGATATGGTACATAAAAATATGTACTGATGTGCGGAATCTGCTGATTAGCAGGAGACTGACTTCAGTTGAGATCTACCTGCGAGTCGGAAATGAGACGAGAGTCGCTGTTTTAACCGTAGAAACCTAAGTTTATGAACTACCATTTGGGTATGTACTTAAATTAGGAAACTGTTATAATATACCTAGTTTTACTAGAAACATTATCTCTATATCTAAGTTTAACCCGTTGCGGGTATACCTCTATATTTTAGAACACTAAGTGTATTATTTTATAAAGATGATATTGAGATAAACACATTAGATGTGAATAACAGTATTTATATTTTGAATATAAATGAATCTCAAACATATAACATGACAAACAAATAGCTCAAACTGAATTAATCAGATGAGACTTATTTGTGGCATTGTTGTCTGGGACACATTAACAAGACTCGTATATCCACACTTTTGAAGAGTGGGTACTAGGACATATTTGATTCTAATCAAATGAAGTCTACGAATATAGTTTATTAGGCAAAGTGCCTAAAACACCTTTTACTTGGTAAAAGTACAAGTGCCACTGATCTGTTAGCCCTCGTTCATAGTGATGTAAGTGGGCTCATATCTAGCAAGGCTAGAGGTGGATATGAATACTTCATAACCTTTACGGATGTGGCATCGCGTTATGGTTATGTGTTTCTTGTGAAACATAAATTGGAAACTTTTGATAAATTCAAAGAGTTTCGACACGAAGTAGACAGACAGACCGGCTAAAGTATTAAACTGTCACGGTTAGACCGTGGTGGAAAATACTTAAGCAATAAGTTTCTCGACTACTTGAAAGAGTATAGTATTCTTTCATAAAGGACTCCTCTCGGAACACCTCATTTTGACGGTGTGTCCGAACAAAGAAACCGAACCTTGTTGGACATAGTAAGGTTAATTATGAGTCGCTCTGAGCTACCATTTTCCTTCTAGGGATACACATTAAACAGTGCAATACTTATTTTGAATAAGGTTCCATAAAAACCTGTTAGACAGATTTCATATTAGATATGATCAGGAAAGAAATCGGGTTTCTCATTCCTGAAGATTTGGGAATGCTAGGCATATGTTTGGATGATACCAAACTAGAACTCAAATCGGATAAGTGCCTAATTTATGGGTTATCCTAGGGAAACCAAAGTGTAGTACTTATACAACTCACAATATAACAATGTAATTGTTGCTCTCCATGCGGTTTTCCTAAGAGGAATACCTATATGCAGTGGTAAGTGAGAAGAAAGTAAAACTCGATGAAAATCGGAGTAATACTATTCCAAGCACCGATTCTTTAACGGAACACAAACAGTGCATCAGGGATGAAATTGTACCACAATCTTCTAATACACAAGAACCACGTAAGCTGAAGAGAGTCAGAAAACAACATGGGGAGTATGGGTTTCTGATCTCACCTCATGAAGATGTCAATCTTATTGAGGAATACGAACTGGCTATGTATGAGGAAGTGATACAAGGTATCGACTCCTTTCATGGTAAAGTGTCATGAAGTCCGAAATGGATTCCATTTATACCAACCAAGTTTTGACACTGGTTGATGTACTAGAAGGCATTGTGCCTATTGGTACTATATGAGTCTTCAAGGAAGACATACATGGATGGCAACATACAAACGTACAAAGCTAGGCTTGTAGCGAAAAGGTATCGTTATCAACATTGTGTCGATTACGACGAAAACTTTTATCTGTTGCCATGGTTAAATCTATTTGGATAATGCTTGCTAATGCTGCATGTTTCATTTATGAAATATGGCAGCTGAACATCAAAACCACTTTCCTTCAATGGAAACCTTTTGGAGGATGTTTACAACATCCTGATGGTTTTGTCGTACCTTAACAAGCAAATAAGGTCTGTAAGTTAATTCGATCCATTTATGGATTGAAGCAAGCATTACATTCTTGGAACTAGCGTTTTGATGTAATCATAATGGTATATGATTTAATTCAAAACAAAAGATGATTCTTGTGTATACAAGGAGGTTAGTGGGAGCGCACCGACAATAATTGTCCTATATAATGATGACATGTCATTTATTGGAAATGACATTCCCATAATACAATCGGTGAAAGATTGGCTTTCATAAAATTCTCCATAGAATACTTAGGAGAGACAACCTTTATTCTAAGAATAAGGATCTACTGGGATAGATCTAAAAGTTGTTAGCACTCTCTGAGGAATCGTATATTGAAATAAATATACGTGACCTAGTGTCTCATATGCTTTGAGCATATGGAGTCATAATCGGGCCAATCCAAGTGATGATCACTGGATTGATGTTAAGAACGTCCTTAAGTATCTTAGATGAACTAAGGATGCTTTCTTAAGCTATGGAGGTGGAGAACTTGAAGTGACTAGGTTCACCGTTGCAAGTTTCCAAACCGACAATAAAGACTGTAAGTCGTAATAAGGGTACTATATAGTTTGAATAACGGAACAGTGAGCTGGAAATCTTCCAAGCAAGATACTGTTGCCGAATAAACAACAAAAGTGAAATATTACTGCAGCTGAGGCAGCAATAGAAGCACTTTGGATATATATAATCCTAATTGGATTAGGAGTAGTTCTGTTAGCAACTGAGCTAGGCTATAGTACAGGCTAAAGAATTAATGGTCTCATCAACGATCCAAGTATATACTTCAACTATTCATCTGATTCGTTCGGATCATACATCGTGGCGATGTGATGATCGAATAAATCACATCAGATGATAACCTTGCAAATCCGCTGACGAAAGCTGTTTCTCACCAGAAGTTGAGCGACCCGTACATAGTTCAAGTGTAGGACACTTGAGTGATTGGCTATAGGCCAAGTGGGAGATTGTTGGACAATTATGACCAATAACATCACTATTTGTACAGAACATAGTATTGTTGTACAAATTAACTATGTGACAAAGGCAATTGCTCTTTTATCATTTGTAATTGGATTACCGGGATATATAAATGATAAAAGTCCATATGATTAGTACCAGATTAATAAGATATGAGACAGTATTAATCCACTAAGGTTTAATAATTAAAATATCCATAGTCGTAGTATTATCGAGATTGGACATCGATAATGCGGAATAGACTAGTATTGCACTTGTGCCCGTTGTGGGAGCATAACAGCATAGTTCTCATATATTTAAGTATTGGATACTTATGCAAGTGTAATAGGAGGTTGTGTTTACCGATGGTACGGAAACAGCTTCGCTCTAGATAGACCCCTCGGAATTCCATTGGTAGTATGACTATGTGTCTATGGAAGTCCGAATCAGGGTAGGTGTATTTGGTCTTAACCTAAGACTTGCATCGCTAATACTTGCGACAATCAATATACTTTGGTTTTAGTCGTCCAGGGCTTTAACAGGTTCTGTGTATGCCTCTTCTGGGTATACTGAGAATCGTAGTGTATTGGGTGTGATGTCAAGATGGAAGTATCACTTCAGTCATATGGAGATGATGATCACGTAGGATACAGAACTAGTACTCTTATGTACTGCAGTCATCGGGATAATATGACTAGGTCATGCTTATCCGATTATAGAGACTAGTTACCAGAGATCCGATATATGCTTCGTACGAGGCAGACACAATTCCAGCCCCAGGCCTTGCATGTGACATCCGATACTGGATCGCAATACGCAATACTACGTATACTACGCCTGACACAGATTATATATTCCTTAAAAGAATATTTCTAGAGAATTGGGAAGACACGTTGTTTTGCTAGAAGCCAACCATGTATTGTAAATCGGTAAAAACGTGGTACTGGGTACGCACGTATTCGGATATTCCGATGACTGGATTTACTCCAACATATCCAGGGATCTCATGGGTCGCTTCCCGAAGATTCACCGATGACGTATGACTCGAACATAATTAATATAGGATTAATTGGAAGAGAGAGAAAATTAATCTAGGATTAATTACAGAGAATTTTATCTGGGATAAAATTCAAATAATAGAGAGAGAACGATTAATTGGAATTAATCGATAAAATAATATATTCGATATATTAAATGAAATTAGATTTCATAACGAAATTAAAATTGGATTTTAATTCGGGCGAACGAATTAATTTATAATTAATTCACGAGCGACATGAATAGTAATTTTGCTAGGCATAATTATTTAATTAAATTTGATTTAATTATGTCGCAACGGAAAAGTCGTTAATTCAGAATTAACGAACTCGAGCCCGGAATGTGTTTGCAGGCCCACTCGGATTTTGAATTTAAGTGGGGCCCACAAGTCACATCGCGAGTCACATCTTTAGTCACGTTAAGTGATGGAAGTCTTGTCACCTTTTTGGTGATTGACATCTAGTCATTTTGAGTGATGGGAGTAGTTGAGAGACTTTAATGCAATTTTCTCTCCAATTTTAGTTAAGCTTTTTGGAAAAGCATATACCAAAATTGTGTGAGACTTTTGATATAAGTTTTTTTGAAAAACAAAAGACTTTCTCCTCTCTCCAAACTCTCCCAAAACCGTGAGCCTCTCACTCTCCTTCATCTTGGCTTGGCCGAAAGTTGTAAGAAGAAATATGAAGATTTTGTTGCAAATTTCTTCCACTGCTAGCACATAAAGAGTTATAAAAAGGTGATAGGGAAACCAATCCATGAGTTTGGAATTTAAGGACAAGCTTGGAAGCTCAACATACATCAAAGAGGAGCTTGGAGCATAACACAAAGGCTTGGAGTTTCTGTTATCTCCTACATCCAAAACCGATCAAAGTGAGTATTTTCTGCATTCTCACTTTGTTGTATTCACATGATTTCTTGCTTAATTTGATCTTGGTTAAACCTAGAAAACCCAACAATGGTCAGTGCAAGGGGCATCGAAGCAAATCCTCAGAAGATCAGGGTTGTGCTAGATTTGAAACCCCCGAGGACAGTGAAGGAGGTGCAAAGCTTAACTAGTTGGGTGACAGCGCTCAATCGATTCATCTCTAAGGCCACTGAAAATGTCATGCCTTATTTCAGTTAATTAAGAACGCTAAGAAAGAATTCAACTAAACGAGTGAGTGTGAGCAAACATTCCAACAGCTTAAGGAATACTTGACCCGACCTCCACTACTAGCTAAGCCAATTTCGGGTGAGATGTTATTCTTATACTTGACTAGTTCTGAATATGTTGTAAGCTCTGTATTAGTATAGAAAGTAGACAAAATTCAGAGGTCAGTGTACTATACTAGTAAGACCTTGCTGGATATGGAAACTCGATATCCGGCCCACGAGCTGAGGCTTTGTCTCTAATCACTGCAACAAGGAAGGTATGCCTCTATTTTCAAGCCCACACTATCGGGGTGTACATCGATCACCTATTGAGGCAGATATAACATAAGCCAAAGACATCGGGCCGCCTGGTAAAGTGGTATATGGAACTCAATGAGCACGATGTGTCATACCTATTTAGAGTTTCAATCAAACGGCAAACACTGGTAGATTTTGTCACGGAGTTTACTAGCCCTCGGGTTATGATAGTGGGGGAGACCAAATGGGAGCTGTTTATTGATGGGTCGGTCAGCATGCAAGGATGTGGCACCAGAGTAATCCTCATAAGTGATGGGGGTAAAAAATTAAGCTATGCGTTGAGATTTTCCTTCGAAGTAACAAATAATGAGGAAGAATATAAAGAAATTCTAGCCTGGCTGAGACTTTACGAGGTAGTCAAAGTAAGAGATATGGTGGTGAAAAGCGACTCCCAGTTGGCTATCCAGTAACTAAATGATGAGTTCCAAGCAAAGAAATCGAACATGATAGCTGACCACACTGAGGTGAAGAAACTTGCTGAAGGAATAGGGAATGTGGTGTTCGATCTGATCGGACGAGAGAACAACCAGCAGACAGATTCTTTGGCTCAGCTCGCATCCTCTATTAAGTCTAAAATTCCTCGGGTCATACCATTAGAGATTTTACAATCGAAAAGTATGGGAGCGTTGAACGTTATGGAAGTATAAGCCGAAGGTGGGCCGTCCTGGATAGACCCGATCAAGAAATACTTTGAGATAGAAGACATGCCTAATGACAAGAAAGAGGCTAGGAAACTGAAGTATCGAAGTGCAAAGTTTTGCCTGATAGATGAAGTATTGTACTGGAGGGGGTACATGATGCCGTATTTAAGGTGTTTGGGGCCCGATGAGGCTAATTATGTACTTAGAGAAATTCACGAGGGGATCTGTGGAAGTCACTCTAGAGGTCAATCAATCACCCACAAGGCGCTTAGATAAGGTTTATTCTAGTCAAAAATGCATCAGGACGGGGTCAAGGTCGCCCGAGAATATAATGGTTGTCAGAGGAATGCAAACATACCCCACCAACCACCCGAGCTGCTGAAAACTCTATCAAGTCCCTGACCATTTGCCCAATGGGGGCTGCATATCATCGGGCCTATGCCTACAGGTAGGGGTCAAGAAAAATTTGCCATAGTGGCAATTGATTACTTCACCAAGTGGGTAGAGGCTGAGCCATTGTTTACAATAACCGAGAAGAAAGCAATGGAGTTCATCAGAAAGAATATTGTGTACAGATTCGGGATTCCCCGGGCTATCATCACGGATAACGGGAAATAGTTCGATAACAATGGCTTCAAGAAGTTATGTAAGGATCTCTAGATTACATTGAGATTTGCCTTACCTGCTCATCCAAAGTCAATTGGACAAGTAGAAGCAGCCAACAAGACCATAAATAACAATCTTAAGGTAAGGCTCGGGTCATGTAAGGGTCTATGGGTCGAGGAGTTTCCAGAGGTTGTGTGGGCACATCGGATAACCTACAAGGATTCCACGAGAGAAACCCATTTTTTCTTGGCTTACGGATCTGACGTAGTAATCCATGCAGTGATCGGGATTACAACACACTGGTGTAGGCACTGCATTTTTACATATAAGGCCCGATGATGAGTCTCGTATGGAGACACTACCTCTTTAGTTGTGGAAGCCGTGGGAAACGGACGTTGGAAGGGTAAAGTTGGAAATTAGCATTTTGTCAGATTTAACTAGCTTGTTTCGCTTCGGGTTCGCTTGTTGGACCTCTGTTTTAAAACACACCAAACCCATTAAATCACATCCAAAAATAATTAAAACATTTAAAACACATCTCACAAATTAAATAATTAAAACATTTAAAATACATTCACAAATTAAATTAAACTTAAATCACAATTAAAACATTTAAAATACATGTCACAAATTAAATTAAATTAAATTAAAGCTAATTCAATTAAATTAAATTAAAATACAATTGAAATCAGATTAAATAACTAATTAAATTGAAATTAAATGAAATTAAATTAAATGTAAATTAATATCTAATTAAATAAAATTCCTAATTAAAATAAATTCTAATTCCAAAATTAAATAGATCATTTCCAAGAAAATCCTAAACCTATCTCACCACTATATAAAGAAACCCTAAAGCCTCTCGCCTCCCACCTTCTCCCTCACTAACTCAGCAGTAACCAAAAAAACATAAACAAAAAATGAAACCATAATCTCCACAGCAAATAACCCTCGACTCTCTCTCCCCTCTCTTTCGGCAGTGTCCAAGACAAGAAAACAAACCCTAAAATTCACTAAGCGCACTTGCACCTTCACGCACCTGGCACTATCACTCATCGCACTTGCACCTTCACGCACCTGGCACTATCACTCAGCGCATTAGCACTCACTTAAGCCACCTGCCTCCTCATCACTTAAGCCGCCTGACTCCCTGTAAGCAACAAACGACAACTCATAAACCACAAGCCTCACTGCCGCGTTAACCACACCACAAAGCCCACTCACCAACAGCGCACATAAGCCACTCGCAGCCAAGAATCCAGCAGCCCTCCACGTGAAGTCCCCTTGCCACAAAACTCACGCTAATCGCCACAGCTTGCCCCCCCCTTTGCCTTAACGCCAACTGCACACATAAGCCACTCACAGCCAAGAATCCATCAGCCCTCCATGTGAAGTCCCCTTGCCACACAACTCACGCTAATCGCCACAGCTTGCCCCCTTTGCCTTAACGCCAACTGCGCACATATGCCACCTGCACCCTTACTTCACGCCTAACCTAACCGATGAAACACTAAACAAACTACGCCAAATACCCTCACGTTACTGCCCCTGAAACCAACCGACCTTAACACCTGAAACCAGCCCCTTTACACCCTAAAAAACTGTCTTGAAACCCTTCCAAAACTGCCCAGTAAAACTACCCTAAAACTGCCTAAAACAGTCCCGTATTTACCATAAAACTGCACCAGAAAATACAACCCAAACAGCAGTGAAACTGAGTGAAAACAGCAGCCCAAACAGCAAAACATCGAGGAAAAACGTTGGATTAGTGAACCAGAAAAGTTGCAGAGCATTCTCCCTTCCGACGGCCGTGTAACGCGCTTTCGAAAGACGACAAAAGAGGTTAGACCTAAGGGCACCTTTTTACATTTTTATGTTTTGTTTATTTTATTTATTTTAGAAATATTATCGCATGAGAGTCGTTTGAGGCATGATGTGATTGTTGGATGAGCGAAATATGTGTTCCCTTTTGTGGTATATAGGATGGAAACCCGGACGTAAATTCCGTAGCCGAATCCGAATAGACGATAATATGGTTTGTACTCGGGATACAACGCCACGTACCACTTAAGAGACACATATTTCGTCTCATCCAAACTTGTGTTTGAGCATGTTGTAGTTCGTAGGTTATTTATTTGTTATTAAAGCATGATTTAGCTTAGTTTGTTATTTATTTTTTTAGGCATGATTTAGTTGTTTATTTTTAAGCATGATTAGTTATTTATTTTGCATTTAGAATTTTCATTGTGTTTATGTTGTTATTTGTTTTCCGCATTATATAATTGAAGTATGTTCATGAGATTGTCGTGTGTTGTCGTGTGTTATGAGGATTTACTTTCCGAGCATGCAAACTTAAACATAGGATTTATCTTTATGAACATGAACTAGACATAGGTTACCCTTGAGCATGAATGTTGAATAGATTCGGTTAAGATATTGCACAAATCATATCATCACAAGTGACATAAGTAAGGGACCATTCCGAACCCAACGGTTTGAGGTCTTCCCTTGCGAGGGGTGAGTGCGGCCTTAAATCTTTGTCCCGGTTCACACCGGGGGCGACTCCATGCTATTCCGTACTCCCAACTAGGCCGCGAGCCTAGAACAGCGTCGCCAATTTCTGTGTCCTACAACTGGGTACAACATTTTGAAGAGAGGTAGAATGAAGAACTCGTCAAGCACCACCTCGACCTGATAGAAAAAAAGAGAAAGATCAGGGCTTAAGATGATGGTGTATCAACAAAGGATTGCACGTTTCTACAATAAGAGGGTTCGGGTATGATCCTTCAGGTTTGGTGATGTGGTCCTGAGCTGAGTTACGCTCAATACGAGGAGGCCATGGGAGGGCTCATTGGAGGCCAAGTGGGAAGGGTCTTATAGAGTTACTGAAGTCATCAGGTCGGGTACCTATCACCTTGATTAGTTGGACGGTACCCGATTAAAAATACCTATAATACTAAGACGTTGAGAAGATATTTTCAATAGAGCATCTCTAAGAATGACCCTCAAAGAGTTGTAAGATAGACAGTAGATCCTTAGAATAAAAATAAGACTTTCCTATTTTAAATAAAAACTTATTCATCTATGTTTGTTTATTATTTAGATGGGAAATGCATGTTTAATATTCTTTTGAAATACTCGCGATTGGAATACGTGAAGGGATGCAAGGCATGTGGGAAAAATGCTCGCCCTCGTGACACGCCAATCCCATGTGTCATTATCAAACCCTCGGGCTGGAACCCAATGACTCGCATCTTTGAGGGATATAGAATGAAGACCTGTGTGGCGTTTGGTACATTGGGTATCCATAGTATGCTCAATAAAAGAGTCGGTGTGGCGTTTGGTGCCCCAAGGTAATCATAGCATAAATGGATTTAAGACAGCTATAGTACTATGGTACCTTTGGGTTTGCATAGCGTGGGGAATGATAATTCCCCTACGACGTTTGCCGCTCAGTGTTAGAGGTACATAGCATGGGGGGCTCACGGGCCTCTACGGAATTTGCAGCCTCGGATGCACCTAGCACGGGGAAGGGGAATGCCCCCGTGGCGTTGGCCATCCCACTTCGGACCTGTCAAGCATAGGACGGGGAAGACAGGAAGGCCTCCGTGGCATTTGCAGAACTGGATTTTTTCCTACCATGAGGACATTCTTTATGGTGTTGGTGACCCCTTCGGTCCATAGCTCGGTTTGTCGGGACGTCTGGATTGTAAGATTCAGAATTGTTGTTTTGGATAATGTGAGGCAGGACGCCATCTCAGGTTCCCTTGTTGTTTCTTTTTTGGGTCAATACAAAATATGTGATACGTAACATCTGTTGTACTTGTCTTGTTTTTATTTTTATTTTTGTTTTGCTGGACGATTTGGTGTGGGACGCCATTACCTGGTCCATAGAGATCGTTAGAGGTCGAAAATATTCCATCCCGGCTAAGTCTTGGTAAGAAATATAATAGTTTGGGGTCGGGTTATGTCACACCGATGCATTGTTTTATTTGTTAGCATAGGGTTGAAGTTTCTCTCCCATGGCCAAATGTTGAATGGCACAAGGATGGAATATTCCCTTGTGGCCAAGTGAATGTAACGGCTCAGGGTCGGGTTATGTCCAACCGAGGCCTTGTTATGTTTCTTGGCATGAGGTTGGAGTTTCTCCCCCATGGCCAAATGTTGAATGGCATATGGAGGGAACATTCCCTCATGGCCAAGTGATTGTATCGACTCGGGGTCGGATTATGTCCCACCGAGGCCTTGTTATGTTTGTTGGCATGAGGTTGGAGTTTCTCTCCCATGGCCAAGTGTTGAATGGCACAAGGAGGGGACATTCCCTTGTGGCCAAGTGATTATATCAGTTCGGGGTTGAGTTATGTCCCACTGAGGCCTTGTTGTGTTTGTTGGCATGGGGTTGGAGTTTCTCCCCCATGGCTAAATGTTGAATGGCACAATAAAGGAATATTCTCTTGTGGCCATGTGATTGTATCGACTCGAGGTCGGGTTATTTCCCACCGAGGCCATGTTGTGTTTGTTGGCATGAAGGTTAGAGTTTCTCTCTCATGGCCAAGTGTTAGATGGCACAAGAAGGGAACATACCCTTGTGGCCAAATGATTGTATCGGCTCGAGGTCGAGTTATGTCCCACCGAGGCCTTGTTGTGTTTGTTGGTATGAGGTTGGAGTTTCTCCCCTATGACCAAGTGTTAAATGACACAAGAAGGGAATATTCTCTTGTGGCCAAGTGATTATATCGGCTCGGGGTCGGGTTATGTCCTACCGAAGCCTTGTTGTGTTTATTGACATTGGGTTGGAGTTTCTCGCCCATGGCCAAGTGTTAAATGACACAATAAGGGAATATTCCTTTGTAGCCAAGTGATATGTTGGCTCGGGGTCGGGTTACATCCCACTGAGGCCTTGTCATGCTTGTTGGCATGAATATGGATGTGGGTTGAGCAGAAGGCCGCTCTGTTTGAAGAATGTTGAATCTGCTAAGTAAAGCATCCTAAGAGTGGAATTACGTTATGTGAGGCTCAGGCATCAGAGTCTGCTAGTGGTGAGATCCCTTAGAGGAATGACTGGGCTAACTTTGATTACATTTGCTAAGTGTTGATCCAATTTGATTAAGTCAGCATTGTAAAATGGAAGCTACCCTGGCTCGAGTCTTTGACTAGTGTGTGCTTCAGAAAGAGAAATGCAAATACACAATTATGTTCATTCATTAAAAAGTTTTTACAATGGGCCTCCTCAGGGTAATCCATACACAAAAAAAAGAATGAAAATGACGGGGGTCAAGCGAAAGGGTCAGCAGCAACATATGTTAAAGGGCAAGGGGTATCCTCGAGAGGAGCAGCACCAGATGATGAGGGGTCGGGATCCCCTTGAGTGGAAGGTACCTTGAGGGGGCCATGGCCTAGATGTTGGAAACGACTTTCCTTAGCGCGACGGAAGTTGCTTGTGGTGGCACCGGCTTCGATATGGATCTTTAAAATTTTATTTGCCTTCTCCCTTTATTATAGTAGCCGAAATCAATCATTTGTTATCCAACACTTGGATCAACCACTCAATCTTCCGAACTATGACTCGAAACAAACAAACCGAAGTGTGGGCTTCACTCACAAAGATTAAACTCTAAATGATTTAGAGAATCAAGATGTCACAGTTGGTGTTTGACTTTAGGAATTTCAAACACTCTCACAACACTTGTGAATGCTTGAACTCTATCTCTTTTCTCTCTATTCTTTCTTTTCTTTCTCACAACACTTGTGTGAATATTTGTAAAATGTTAACCTTAGGAACTCAGAGAAATGATAGAGATTATATTCTCTTACACAAGCCAACTAACCTTGTCATTAAGCATTTAATTCTTTCTTGCAATGGCCAACACAAAAATATGAATGCCATACCAAAGCATAATAAATGATAAGTTAAAAATAATGTTTTTGTCATTAAGCAACTAATGCTTTCTTTCAATGGCAAACACATCAATGTGGAGGCCATACCAAAGCATAAAATGCATTAGCTAATGAAAAATATATTAGGTGTATACAAGCCACCTAATAGACATAATTGATTGGATGACATGGTAAGCCATATGGCTTTGTCTCCAATGATAAATAAAAATCAATATCTTAATAATGATTTATTTACCTTCAATTATGTTTAGTAATTATCTCATAATTATTACTAACTTGATTATCTCATAATCAATACTTGATTATCTCATAATCAAAGAAATCTAGAAAACATTAAGTTAAACTAATTTAACATAGTTTTCATTTGTGACAATAAATATTATCAATCTCATAATAATATATAAATATAAAGTGAGCATATGATTAGACAATCTAATTATATTAGGTTTCCTACAGTTAATCAAGCAGCACATGGACCAAATGGACCTACGGTTTCGAGCTCCAATAATTATGAAATACTAATTAAACTATTTAATCAAATATTACAAATTATTAACTCTGCGTTATTCCACTAAAAACTCGAAGTTGAACTCCCTTTACCGTAGATGGATAAAATAAACCGAACAACTTCGGTGTCCATCAATATAGTCATTACATATGGATATAGCCCTTCGCGAATATCTCATAAATAGAGCCGAGTCATAAGTCTATTAAACCCCTCTAAATATTTTGTCTCTTAAGCACCATTGATTCTATAATGAATAATTAATTCATAACAATTATCAATATATAAAACTATCTATTCCTAATAGAAAAGTTGAGCGCTCAATTTGTTCAAGTCCCAAATCAACTCTTAAAAAAGATATTCTTATGCTTCTCGTAAGAAAGAGTGAATTCTATATCTATGTAAAATGTTCACAGCTACACACCAAACCATATCCCCAAAATACGTAGTTATTGGCCGGGAATTCAACACCAACCTCACCATAGTAAATCAAAGGACATAGCTTGTCTTGCAGGAGTTCGTAGTGCACTCAGGATTAAGATCGAATCCATATATGACCATCAATTAGATAAAATGAATTTCTTCGGTTAACGGATATTAAAAGAAATTCGTATTTATCTCAGTCCAGTCCTATATGATCTCATCATACAAGGTGCCTCAATTCCCATGTCACTACATGAACGATCCCGGATCAAGGTCGTCATACAAGTATAAAACGGTTTTATATTTGCCTTCCAATTGTCTTTCTTCTTCTTCTTTACAGATTTAGAAGATTCGGCAATATTTTCCTCGTCATTGGACCTACGAGGACCATTCATAACGGACTCGTAATTGGTGAGCTCATTTAGCAGCTCAGTCAACGTAAAAGTCAACTTATTCATAGAACAATTGCTTTTAAACTACATGAAACTCTTCGGAAGGGTTTCCATGATCATTGTCACCTGGCTTTGCACATTGATATGTGTACCATGGGTTTCAGCCATATTAAGATGAGACATCATCCTTAACACATGGTCTCGGACTGATGTGCCTTCCTTCATTCTAGCGGTCAATACAGAGACTATCGCCTCATGTTGTTGCCGGTTTGAAGGTTGCCCAAACATATTCTGTAATGACTGCATAATCAATGATGTTTTCACCATAGGCTCATGTTGTTCAGCAAGAACCTCAGACATGGATGCTATCAAATAGCTATGGGCTTTTTCATCAGCTTTTATCCAATTATTATAGGCATTTCATGCAGCTTTACCAGCATTTGGTGCTGGCTTAGTAGGACATTCCTCCATTAGGACAAATTTAAGGTCTTCGCAGACCAAAATAACATTCATGTCATTTTTCCATTTAACATAATTATCCCCGGTTAATTTTTTTTTTGTTTAAGAATTGAGAATATTGCAGATGCCATGGCTGAAAAAATAATAAACGTGCATTCAACATTCATTCGTCGGCATATTAAATTGTTAAACATTTAGGCATAAAATTAAGCATGATGCATGATCATTGTATAATGAATTAGAAACCTAAAAGAATTACTATGCCACGGTTATCTATCATCCCACAAATAAGTTCCGCCGTAGGGTAGGTCAAGTATTCGCATGATAGACTGAGCCATTCTCAATTGATTAATATATCTGAAATAACTCTTATTCCTATATTAATCAACTACCTTTATTTTCATCAAAGAAGTTTTGATTAACAACTTAATCATTCCTTTGTGAGTGTAACCCATCATTTCAGAACCCTTGGACTTAATTAGTGAAGTGCCGCTGTAGGGTAGGTCAAATCACCAGATACATCTGGAGTCCCTATCCTTTCGGAATCCAAACCTGATATTGACCCAAAAATGACACCATCCGTAAGGGGCCAAAAGCAAAGCCATCTCGAGGCGCCTATTGAATCTCACGTTTCTGGATAACAATGGAGATCATGGGATATATTATGGTATACCCCTCTCCCACTCACTATTTTGAAGTGTAAGGTTTCTATCTCACTAGTATCTTATTCATTTAGATTATGCTCGGCTAAAGTCACAATCTTTTAATACTAGTTGATAATTTAGTTATCTAACCAATTTTAACTCTTAAAAATTTATTCACTAATCCCGTTTAGTCGCTACTAACCAATTAACTTAATTAAACTAATTTAATCAAGTTTTTATTGTGATATAATCAATTTTAACTCTTAAAATATTAGTCCATTTATAGGTTTTAAAATTTAGAATTCAACGAACGGACCAAATGTCAATAAACCATTTAATCGAAAAAAGCACATTATTTATTCCAAAGGTACGTGGTATTGTATCCCGAGTGCAGACCATATTACCGTCTATTCGGAACCAGCTATGGAATTTAAGTCCGAGTTTCCATCTGATATACTAAGGAAAATAATGTACTCATAAGGTCCATTTGTTTCTAAAACATGAATTCGTAATTTTTAAACCTTTAAACCAATAAATCTTATTAATCCGTTTGCATGCATCTTATATTCTTTTTTAACTTTTAAAATTACATAAAATCATATTTTATGGCTTGAATATCATGCATATCTACATGTTATGACATGTGAACATGCAAGAGTAGGCACCATAGGCTATATGACATGTTAATAAACAATTTAAACATACAAATTAACATAGGGCTGGGCGTCGCGACGCGAACTGGTGGGCGTCGCGACTCCCAGAAGACTAGAAACAAAAATGATTCAGGTCTGTGTTGCGTCACGCTGCAAGGTAACCTACGTCGCAACGCAAACGAGGCAGTAGCCTCATGATGCATTTGCTGGTCGCGTCGCGGCGTGTAAAGGGGTTGCGTCGCGATGCAACCCAGTTTCCATGGGCTGGAATTTTCAAAATCAAACACATTACGAATTGCGTTGACCGTGTTGGGGTTGGTGCTCAGAGAGCCAATCCAGACCGTATTTATGTCTGATTCATGAATACGAACATCTCATTTCCATAATATTACTTATTTATGGTTGCACCTCTTGTTTTTATATACGTATTCGATCTGATTACGAATAGATTGAAACTAAATATGGTTTAGTGATATGTATATATTAAACAAAGGCCCGATAATATATAATGCAGTACACAGTTACAAAGGTAGTTTGTAATTGACATTGGGAAGTGTCACTGCTAAATGTATATTATCAAATATAGTTCCTGGTCAAGATTCACTAACACGGGTCGGTTAGTCAAATATGTTGAGACCAGTACATGTCGTATATCGAGACTTGATCTGATGGTTTATCCCAATGAACCATGAGTCTAGGGAGACTCGTATAGACGTGTAGGTGTTTATAATAGATAAACATTGAACGACTCACCCGAGATTCTTAATGGATGGTACACCAACGTCAATAAGAATCTTCTCGGGTTGAGTAGCATAGTGGTCCTTCGACTTGAGACACCATTGTGGATGTATGAGACATCCTCCACAGTTAGATGACAGTCACGTCACCGATCTATTTAGATCAGACCTCCGCCTGTTCGTTGGGTGTAGACCGATCCTCAGGATATCATATGTGTGTCAAGATAGGATCCGTCAGTTCTGTGTACAGAGCATAGGTAGTCCATATGTGATTAGTAATCAGTTAAATCTATAGCCATAGTATACTTCGGAAGTGAGTTCCGAATGTTATTTATAGATTGCTAATAGAAACGTCGACGGGATAATACCTATAGAGATTTGACGTTTACAACAATATCTCTGGGATTATCCGGATACCTATGACAGATGGATTATACGTATGCAATGACTTCGACCTGTATGATTCAGCTAGTTTATCCGTGGTCGTCATAATTTACGGGTGGGTAAATTATGGACACAAAATTAGATTTTGTGATGGATATACCTGAATCTAGAGAGTCTCACTAATGAAATATACTTGTAGAGCACTAGGGCGACTTTTATAAATAATGATGATTATTTATAAATCGTTTAAACATTAAACGAAAAATACATGCGAACGGGCCGAACCGTCATTTCCTAATTAATGTGTATTTGTATTTAATATATGACATTATTAAATACACATTAATAAATTGTCAAATAAAGGTATTTGACATATATTATTAATATATGTATTTGAGATATTTAAAGTAAATATAATACATATATTTGAGATATTTATATTTAATTAATTATTTAATTATTTAATTGTTAAATGATTAATATAATTAAAATATAAATATCTCACCAAATGATAAAGTTAGGAAATGATTATAAGTGTATATTGTTGACTTATACATTAAAGGAAAATGTTGTCAAAATGGTTTTGACTACTTGGATATTTGTTTTAATAAGTTAAAATTAAAAATATCCTTATCCTTTTTTCTTACCAAATTTCGGCCAAGACCTTAAATAAATATAAGTGTTATATTTTTAAGTTACTTTTGTTGACTTGTTGAATTTTCATTAAAGTTGTAATGATAATGGATGCAAGTTGATAAGCTAACTTTAATTGAAACAAAAAATATCTAGATATTTTATAAACACCCTAAATTTCGGCCAAGGTAAATTTTGGGGAGTATATATTATTTTGTGTCACTTTTAGGGTTTAAGGAGTTCATAAGTTATCAAAACAAACACAAAAGTAGTTGAGAGAAAAGCTTGAAGGCTAAAGGAAAAAAGCTTGGAAATCTTTGAGTTTTGTAAGTTTTTCTTTAAAGCTTTCAACATGAAAAATGTTTCTAACATGCTTAGCATCATTTGTGTTGCTTTGGTGTTATCTCTCTTCTTATAGTTTGTGTTTATTTTGGTTGTGAACTTTGATGAAAGATTGATGCATGTAAGTAAGCTTGAAATGGTTTAAAAACTTTACTTTTGATTTTTGGAAAATCAAGTTGCCATTCTAGAATTGGTAAGCCACTCCTTGGTGACCTATAATTGTTCTAGAGTTGTTTCAAAGTGGTGAGGCTATATTGGTGAAGTATTGAATGGATTAAAGTGTTGGATTTTGTAAATTTGGTGAAATTGGACAATTTGATGAAATTGAAAAACTTAGGGTTCATAACCCACTCCAAATTTGGGGATTTTCATATATGTGATGTATTATGGTATGAATATGAAGCATGTAAGATTTTAGGTTGATTGGATTTGATCTTGGCATGTTTTGAACTAAAGGGACCAAATTGTAATTAATTGAAAATTTTGGGTGGCTCACGGCATTAGACTAAAAATTGGGGATTTGTGTGAAATATGATTTTAATGCATTAGATGTGTTGAAAAACATTTTAGAAATGATTTAGAATCATCCAAAATTATATTTGATAATTTTTGGGCTAAAATAATCAATTTACAAAGTTTTGGGGCAATTCGGTAATTACCAAGATATTTGATCTCTTGTGTAATTTTTCAGAATTTGATAATTGGATAATTAAATAAATAAGTTTATTTAATTGATCCAAGAAAAATTTTGAAATCAAAAAATTTTGATTTTCCACTATTCCGCTGCGTTACCGATATTCCCCCTTAAAACCCCAACAGACCGGGCTCTTATTTTTCTATAATAATCTAATTAGTACAATAAATCCAAGGCATCCATTGGTCTTCAAATATTTTTCCATGGAGTGTTGTTGAGTTCTTTGCGAAATTTCTTCGTCAAAAGTCCTTCGTGGCATCGGCTCCTCCAAGTTACAAATAGGGTTACATAATGAACTTATTACAAAGGAAATGAACTTACAACACTTGAAAGAATATGACCTTATGGTCTAAACTTACAAAATTTGAAAGAATATGAGCTTATGGTCATACATTTCCAATGCTAAAAACATGAGCTGGAAAAAATAACGATCAACGCAATATATTCATCACATAAATCAAAAGTAAACACTTATCACATGAACAATAAAACCATTCATCTCATGAATCTAATTGTGCCTACTCATCACAACATGAATTTTTAATAATCTATATCTCATATAAATTATTAAAACTAAAATGAGAAGGGTTTAGAAAACTTTTCAACCTTAAGCTCTCGATGCCAATTATTGGAAACGACTTTCCTTAGCGCGGCGGAAGTTGCTTGTGGTGGCACTGGATCCGGTATAGATCTTTAAAATTTTATTTGCCTTCTCCCTTTGCTGTAGCAGCTGAAATCAATCATTTGTTGTCCAACACTTGGATCAACCACTCGATCTTCCGAACTATGACTCGAAACCAACAAACCGAAGTGTAGGCTTCACTCACAAAGATTAAACTCTAAATGATTTAGAGAATCAAGATGTCACAATTGGTGTTTGACTTTAGGAATTTTAAACACTCTCACAACACTTGTGAATGCTTGAACTCTCTCTCTTTTCTTTCTTTTCTTTCTCACAACACTTGTGTGAATGTTTACAAAATGTTAACCTTAGGAAGTGAGAGAAATGGTAGAGATTATATTCTCTTACACAAGCCAACTAACCTTGTCATTAAGCATTTAATGCTTTCTTACAATGGCCAACACAAAAATGTGAATGCCATACCAAAGCATAAGAAATGATAAGTTAAAGACAATATTTTTATCATTAAGCATCCAATGCTTTCTTTCAATGGCAAACAGATAAATGTGGAGGTCATACCAAAGCATAAAATGTATTAGCTAATGACAAATATATTAGGTGTGTACAAGCCACCTAATAGACATAATTGCTTGGATGACATGGTAAGCCATATGGCTTTGTCTCTAATGGTAAATAAAAATCAATATCTTAATAATGATTTATTTACCTTCAATTATGTTGTAGTAATTATCTCATAATTATTACTAACTTGATTATCTCATAATCAAGACTTGATTATCTCATAATCAAAGAATCTAGAATATATTAAGTTAAACTAATTTAACATAGTTTTCATTTGGGACAATAAATATTATCAATCTCATTAATAATATATAAATATAAAGTGAACATATGATTAGACAATCTAATTATGTTAGGTTTGATACAATTAATCGAGCTAGCACGGGGACTAAATGGACCTCCGGTTCTGAGCTCCAAAAATTCTGAAATATTAATTAAACTCTTTAATCAAATATACGAATGATTAACTCCGCGTTATTCCACTAAAAACTCAAAGTTGAACTCCCGTTACCATAGATGGATAAAATAAACTGAGCAACTTCGGTGTCCATCGATATATTTATTACATATGGATATAGCCCTTCACGAATATCTCATAAATAGAGCCGGGTCATAAGTCTGTTAAATCCCTCTAAATATTTTGTCTCTTAAGCACCATTGATTGTATAATGAACAATTAATTCATAACAATTATGAATATATAAAACTTTTTATTCGTAATAGAAAAGCTGAGCGTTCAAATTGTTCAAGTCCCAAATCAACTCTTATATTCTATGCTTCTTGTAAGAAGGAGTGAATTCCATATCTATGTAAAACGTTCCCAGCTACATACCAAACCATATCCCAAAATACGTAGTTATTGGTCGGGAATGCAACACCAACCTCACCATAGTAAATCAAAGGACATAGTCTATCATGCATGAGTTCGTAGTAAACTCAGGATTAAGATCGAATCCATATAAGACCATCTATTAGATAAAATGAATTTCTCTGGTTAACGAATATTAAAAGAAATTTATATTTATCTGAGTCCAGTCTTATATGATCTCATCATACAAGGTACCTCAATTCCCATGTCCCTACATGAACGATCATGGATCAAGGTCGTCATACAAGTATAGAATGGACCGCAGCTATAGATAAACCACAAACAAAGTACGCTCTTTGTTTGCTCTCTATGGACTATTTAGATTAGTAACTTCAAACTTAAATCCTCTTGTGCATCAAACATACACTAAGTCTGAAGGTACAATAGTAATCAAGGTAAACAAGACAATTGGACAATATGCGATATAAATCAAACAACTTTGATAAAATGAATAATACATTTATTATTATTACAATAATCAATTCTGTTTACAATATATGAAGATCTTGGACATAATTCCCAACACTATAACCATTTGTCCTTAAAATGTTTGTTGGTGGCTGGGAGGTTGGTGATGATGTGGGGGACCCCAGCATGAGCAGAAAGATAATACCAACCTTTTTACTTTGTTAGGTTGGCATTCATTTGATACAACCTCTTCAGCTCCGAGAAAGTCGGCTCTCCCAGCCCGACTCGTCTCCAGATTACATACAGGCCGTCTAATACCCTCCACCCATTTAGGTTCAACTGGCACGAGGCAAAATATATGACAGACAACATCTTTACAAAATATTTTTGAATGGGCAAGCGCAGTCCCATATAAAAAAGGTCGTACTTAGGGATGGCTCGTATGGTCCCATTCCCACGGGACGCTTAGACTGATGGCTTTAGAAATGTTAAATATTTCTCTCAATAGTTGTAGATCGACCTCAATAATTATTGAAGCCCGGTCTATGTCAAGGTTCATAAAGTCTAACAGGGAGTGGCTTGGGTCGGGCCGAGAGACCTTTTTATGGTAGGAATGGTCATCCTCTTCAGAAAAGGCCGGAGTTGTGTCATAATCATCGGGACTCTCAGATCCTGAGTCGTGTATAATCGTGTGAGTGGTCGGGGCAGTATGAGCCAGTGAGTCGAGGGGAGTAAAGAAGGAAGTCTCTGAGTCTGACATCCCTATCAAGGTAGGAACTGAGGTGGAAGGTTAGCTCATAATCTCACGGTTAGTAAGACATGCTAAAACTAGGGCTACCATCATCATCCATACCAAGTGACTAACCCTAAAAAAGCTCTAAGCACCATAACAATGGAAAAACAGTAAATGGTCAAAGAACAACCAAAACAACACATTCAAAAAACCAAGAAACACATGCCCAATTACCCCTAAAACCTAGAAAAAAAAAAAACATACACCAACAACAAATGCATCCACATAAGGCATCCCACCCCTCATGTTTTCATTAACACACCAGAATAAGAAACAATAACACAAATAGCCAACACATGCAAGCTATCACTATTATTGAAAGTAGAAAAGCCAAAAAGAAAGAAGTAGTCAGAGGGGACTTACTTGAGAAGATCGAAGAAAATATTAGGAAGCTCGTCAGAATGTTGAAAGTTAGAAGATTGCAGAAAACAGATGAGCTCTAAAGATTATTTGGAGAAGTCGAAGTGGTAAAAGAGGAGTACGAAGTGCAATAGCCTTTAAATAGGCATCTCGGTTTGTTTATTATGGTCAGATTGAAGTGAATGCATGAGATCAGAAACACGTGTATGAGAGATCTCAGCTATTGAATTCAAATGGAAGGCTAAGATTGAGGCTACTGTTTGGTTGGGTACAACTGTATTTGGTTTTGCCGTGCACGCCATGAGAACATGACACTTGGTATCTCGGGGAGACAAAGCGAAAATAAGCCCTGGAGAGATGTGATGGGCATTTAAGGAAGGCCATGAAGGTTTCACAACTACCTAGAGGCGGTTTAGAAACCCTAGAATAACCTTTCGACTAGCGGTGAAAAAGAAATCATCATAAGAAAAATGAATCTTTTGATGATACACATGCTTTCATGACCCAATGGACATGGCAATACTGATATTCATGAAGTAAAACCCGAGGATGTAAGCTCAATATACATCATTTTGATAGTGTCTGATATCAACTCGCAAACTCGTTGATATCGAGAAATAGGGAATAGATGTTGATGGTGATTTTAAGCCCCGAGGAACTCTGAAGCATGAAAATGGGTAAATGGGGTTTACGCCGCAAATGGTCCAAGGCCCTTTAGAGAATGAGGGGTCAAATTAAAGGTCTGAGCCCGAGGTACAGAGGGATATCTAAGGGAAGAACTGGTTGAGGATGATAGGTTGGGATACTGACCCGACATGGTAGGAAAGTATCAGAATTCGTTGAAAATTAAGAATCTGTGAGGGTGGACCCGACGTGGTTCATGACTACTAACCCAACATGGTTCATGACTACTAACCTGACTTGGGAAAGAAGTAAGGAAGAGGGTCTGACATTATTTACCTCGGCATGCCGACCCAAGGACCGATGGTGGGGTTGTAGTATCTTGTAGTTATATATTAATGACGTAAGGCATACAAAAGAGTTTGAGCCTCTAGAAGGCTGATACGATGTGAGCAGGACATTGGATTATCTATTGACACATGAAATAATGTGGGAATGGTTGAAATACAGACTGTCACATGGGCAGAACGTTTAGCAAAGGGTAAATGTGAGAATGATTATTTTTCAGATGGCAGAGGGTGGTTGTGTCTGACGGCCAGAGCCACTCTTTATAGAGTAGTTAGGGATATGAGTATGGGTGATAGTGACGGGCTGACGTGAGCTGACGTCACGAGCTGATGTGTTAATAGGTTCAGAAGCTGATATAAATGGGTTGAAGATTCAGATTTAAGTGTTAGTTATTTTGATATTCATAACTGGTAAAAAAGCACTTAAAGCTTAGTAATAGAGAGAGAAACCATGTTGTTTTGACCCGAGCTAGTAATAAAAATTCCATTCTTTGTTCCCGTGGACGTCGCTTGGAGCCACTCTATGCCGAACCACGTTAAACATTTATCTTTCTCTGTGATTTCCTGGTTGCTTGCCAAGTTTTCTTTTGGTTCCCAACTAACCAAACAAATTCACTGCTTGAGGGAGGTTTGTTCGAGGAGTAGATTTTCCCAAATCGCCCCTGGATCGGAAAACAAACGTCAACACGGATGTTTGTAAGTTTTAAAATGTAGAAATATTATTTATACAATATATTTTATAATCCTCATATTTTAAGAGATAAAAATATATGTAACAACATAAAACTCTCTCCCTCTCTTGCTTTCTAACCCTATTTGACAACTCTCTCTTTAAACGCTGATGAAACTCTCTAAAAACTTGAGCATCTGAGGGCTCGTGCAACAATAATACCAATCGACATGATTTTTAACTTCCTTGTTGTTGTTGTTGTTATTGTTGTTGTTTTCTTATTATTAGTATAGGACTCGCACTTTGTGTGGGTTGAGCACATATTTGACTGTAATTTCATATCATAACAAAAATATTAATATTATTTTAGATATTGATCTTATATATGATCCAGATCTGGTTGGTTTTATAGTTTAAATGAGACAATTGATTTATTTACACTTAATATATATGTCTCATTTATTTATTTATCAATTCTGAAACAGTATTTCTAATTCACATTAAAGTTTTTCTCTCATCTCAATGTGTCATTTGAAATCATATTTCTACTTTTAAATATTGAGCATCACTATGAAAGAGATAATAATAGAGCCTGCATCATGAAACACAGTAAATAATAAAAATAATTTATGAAAATACTTATAATAATAATTCAAAGTAAACTAACAAAGAATAAGTTAAAAAACTACAAAATTGGCTATTGTTTATGGACGACATCTATTTATGTCTCTTATTTTAATAGGAGATTATGTGTTAATATTGTATATGTGTTTTTATTTTAATTTTATAAGTTAATAATAAAAAAATTGTAGAAATTAGGTGTCATGTATGTTTTTTAATTTTAACAGAAGATTACAATATATCTTTTATTATAATATGTTATAAAAAGAATTAATTATATAAATTAAGTACCACATATATATTTTTTAAAATTTTAATGGAACTTATTTTTATAATTTAATAATAAGAAATTACATTATAATTAATTAAAGTACTAAATTTCTTATTATAGGAGATTATGTTTTTATATTCTATATATTTTATTTTAATTTTACAATTTTAAAATAAAAAACTTATAGAGATATTTTATTTTTTATAATTTAATAAGTTTCTTATTTCATAATTATTATTTTAATTTTATAATTTGAAAATAAAAAATTAATTTTAGAGATATTTTAATTCATAAATTAATAATAAAAAATTAATTGTAAAAATTAAATATCTCTTATTTTAATATGAGATTATATTCTTATATTGTAATATGTTTCTATTTTAATTTTATAATTTAATAATAAAAACTTATAAATATATTTTAATTTTATAATTAATAATAAATAGGAGATTATGTTTTTATATTGTAATAGGTTTCTTATTTTAATAATTATTATTTTAATTTTATAATTTGAAAATAAAAAATTAATTTTAGAGATATTTTAATTTTATAATTTAATAATAAAAAATTAATTGAAGAGATTATGTGCTATATATTAATTTATAGGTTTCTTATTTTAATAAGAAATTATGTTTTTATTTTATAATATGTTTCTTATTATATTAATTAATTAATTAAATTGATAGGTTTCTTATTTTATTTAAATATTATATTTTTATATTGTAATAGGTTTCTTATTTTAATTACACAATTTAATAATAAAAAATTATAGAGATATTTTAATATTATAATTAATAATAAATTTGAGATTCTGTTTTAATATCGCAATAACTTCTTATTTTAATTTTACAATTTTTAAAATAAAAATAATTTAGAGATATTTTAATTTTATAATTTTAAAATAAAAATTAAATTTAGAGATTTTAATTTTATAATTTATAATAAAAAATTATTGTAGAGATTATGTGACATATATTAAATTAATTGGTTTTTTATTTTTTATTTTAATACGAGATTATGTTTTTATTTTCATTAATAAAACTAATTTTAGAGATATTTTAATTTTACAATTAATGTATTCTTATTGTAATAAGTTTTATTTAATAAATTTATTAATTTTATTATAATTTAATAGAATTTAATAATAATATGTCATGTGGTACGATATAGAGACTTAAAAATATTTAATTTTTATATATATATATATATATATAATTTAACGGTGTAAGATGACACTCATCCTAAACAATTTGATTCCAGAATCCTCAAATATACACTACATATCAACCCGATGTGTTTGATGCATGTTCCACGATCACCATCAAATTTATGATTGAAATTGTATCAACATTTTATTATGTTATATTAGTCACCATCTCATTGATCCGTGAATGCAATTTGTGGTTATATGAGTTTAAGTAATAATAGAAGGTAGTGTCGCCCCCAAGGGTGTGGCTTGGTGGTGAAGGGTCCAGAATCTCACCTTGAGGTTCTGGGTTCGAATCCAGGGGGTGCAACTTCTTGTAAGAGTCTGGGGCAGCCGGGGGTTTTACCTGCGCCGCGGCCCATAATGGGTGGTTTGGTGGCGGGGTTTCCAACGATTCAAAAAAAAAAAAAAAAAAGAAGGTAGTGTCACTTAATTAATATTTTTAAACCTATTATCAATAAATCTCAAATGATTTTAACATTAAGAAAATATTTTTAATATGATTTTAAACACTTTCAACCCAACACTATCGATATCTATTGTCCCTTTTTTTTCATCCCCTTCTCTTTTTCTCTGAAAAAGGGGCTTAGTGGAAGTCTTTTTCTAGGATCATTCTGATCCTCTTTAAATCGCACTTCTTGTGAGACTCTATCCCCCTCTTCTTTTTTGCTTTCTCCTCCTATCTTTTTCTGTGGTGTTTTAAGTTTCTTGTTTTTTCGTTTTCCATTTCTCTTTTGGTTTTTTTTTTTTTTTTTTTTTTTGTCGTTAGTCAACTGTAGCATAAGTAACCATTTGCGATAGACACCGTAGATCTCATAAAGCTATGTAGCTCAATGTCTATAGGAGGGAAAATAGGGGAGACTATTAGTCTCCCAAGCCAGATCTGGAAGGAAGGAAAGGAAATGATGACCTTGTGTTTAGTGGGGAAGGTGTTTTCTTTGAAGCTAGTGAGTAGAGAAGCCTTCAAGATCATAATAAATCAGGCTTGGAAACCAATACATGGTGTTAAAGTGGAAAGTTTGGGAAACAACAAGTTCCTGTTCCAATTCTTCAATGAAGATGATAAGCGGAGAATACTTAATGCAGGGCCCTGGCATTTTGAAAATTCTTGATTGTTCTGTCAACAATAACTGGGTGTGGAGAAATATCTCAAAAAAAGTTTGAAAAAGTACCTATTTGCCAAATCTGATTCTCAGTTCTGCAGAGGAGCAAAGTCTTTGCAAACCATCCGCCTTCAAAGCTTCAAGATTCACATATCACATATACAGGTCATCGGAACTACATTATTACGGGGTTGTCATCTGATTCATCTCCAAGTCGCAAAAGCCAAAATCTAATTCTGAACTACATTATTAGGTCATCAGAATCACCAAATGATATCTATGTTTGGTAGATTTAGCCAAGAAAATGAGAAATTGATCGATTTTTTTACTTCATTAATCAAGTTTGGTGCCTAATTACAAAAATCAAATCTCATTTTCTTAGAACTATCATAAGCTGCAAACCCATTCAAGTCAGCAAGTCCAACAAGTAACAACCACTCAAATTGGAAATCCAGAAAACATAAATTCAGGGAAAGTAATAATTTAGAACAAAATCAAATCAAAATCAAAATGGATATATAGACATAATACATGCAATATTACAAACCAATGACGAAAACGAAGTTAAACCTTGAATGGCTGCCTGAGTCGAAGACGATGAGTGCTGGTGGCGATGTTGAAGACTGATTCACAGTGGCCGATGAATCAGTACTAGTTTGGTTTATCTGATCGGCGAACGGCGATGGACGAAACTTGAGTGCTGGACCTGCTGGTGGAGGTGGTGTTTGATGAAAACAAAGATGAAGATGAAGACCGAAGACGTAGAGTGCTGTGTTGGTGGCGGTGTTGACGAAGACAAAGATGAGAGTGGTGTGGGTGTGGTGTTTGAAGTTTGACGAAGACGAATCGAAGATGAAGAGTGAGAACAAACAATAATCAATTGATGAATGAAAAGTTGAAAATGAAAACCTAAAACAAGTTAGGTTTTTCACGCCCAAAACGACGTCGTTTTGGAACTTACAAAACGCCGTCGTTTTGGGGCTTATAACAAAAAAAAATAACGGATCGGATCGGATCGGATCGGATCGGAATCTGATCCGATCCGAAATCCGATGAATCCAACCGTCTCGATTCGATCGGATCCGGAAGCCTGATCCGATCCGATTCGATCCGATTTATTCGGATCGGATCGGATCAGGTCCGATCCGATCCGATGCCCACTCCTACTATTTGGACCCAGTTGCTGTAGGAAATTCTTCAATAAGGGTAATTCTGTCTTTTGGATTGGATTGGGTGCTTGTGAGGGGTACAACCCTTTGGGGGGTTGCACCCCATCCCAAAGGGTGCCCTATTGGCAGTGGCGGAGCCAGGGATTCAACACAGGGGGGCTAAGTTAAAAAGTTCAACAAAAAAGTACCAAAATTTTGAACTTCATAATATATTTTCATTCAATACATTTACAATTGTCCTCGACGAGCTTTCATATGTTGAAAACGTTGGATAATTACTTCATTATCAATATTACAAAAAATATCCTTTTCTATGTATACTACTAGACTATCATTCAACCATTGATCTCCCATCCGATTTCGCAATCGATTTTTCACAAAATGCATAGCCATTTTTAGTGAAAGAGCTGTAGTACTAGTAACATGTTCAATACCGATAAACGCTCAACCACATAGCCATTTTTATCCACATAACGCAAAACGACATCCATTTGTTCCTTTGATGATATATCACGAGACTCATCAACAAGAATAGAAAACAAAACATCACCCATCTCTCTAATAATAATATTGGTAGTTTCAACTGAAACACAAGTTACAATATCTTTCTGAATCTCATTTGATGTCAACTGAAGATTTCTAGGAGCATTTTCAAAAGTAATAGCATTAATGTCCTCATTATGGTCAGCAAGGAAATGTAGAAGCTCAAGAAAGTTACCTCGATTATTTGAATCTTTAGACTCATCATGCCCACGAAATGCAAGCCCTTGTTTTAACAGAAATCTAACACAATCAATAGTAGCATTCAAATGGGCTCGATATTCACTTCGAGTTTTTTCTGAATGTCTTGAGAAAGCTATTTCAATATGCTGCTTCTGATTCATCAACGCTTCACAATCCTGTCTAGCTTTATTATGAGCACTATTGATATCTCCCTCATGTTCAATAAATTTTTCTTTCTTCTTCCAATTCTTAAATCCTTGACCAACAAATATATCACCACCACTTTGTTTACCATTCTCTTCTTTAAAAAGATAACAAAAAGACAGAATGCAGCATCTTTTTCTATGCTATATTCCAACCAAGAGCCAAAATTTTCAAACCAAGTTGAGACAAATCGTCGTTTTTGATTTCCAAAATTTGATAATTTAAAGTTGTGATTTTTAGGTTGAACAGGACCCTTTTGTAAGTACGCTCTTCGGACTTCATCTCGGATATTATGACTATAATAAGAGATTCGAGGTCTTAATCCAGGATCTGTAGGAAGATCTTGTAAATTAACTTCTACATCTTCACTTGAACAATACTTAGTTTTCTTCGAAGAAGATTGTAATGTTGATTTTCTTTTAAAATATTTCTCCATAACTATATCAAATAACAAAAAAATAATTCAGTTTCTTGACAATCGTAAAAAAGAATAACAACAATACAACATCAATCCCCAAAACCAACAAGACTGCAAGACAAGATTGTGAAGCGTTGATAAAATAAACACAACATCAATCCCCAAGTAATTAACAAATGTACAAAATAAACACAACCCATTAACGATTAACCCATTTCAACCATCAAATTGAAAACAAAAAATAAAAATAAAAAAAGAAAGATATTTGCTAATTTGCATAAAATTTGCAATCGAAAATGGGTTTTACTAGGGTTTAAGTATGTGATACTGATTGTAGTAATGATGATTAACAAAAAAAATTAAAAAAGAAAAAAAAGAAAAAAAAGAAAGATACCAGGGGCTGTCGGCTGAGTTGTGAGTTGAAATCAATGAAATGGGTTGCTGAGTTGCTGAAGATGAAGGGCACTGTCGGCTGTATTTTGAAAAAATAACAATTTTTTTTTTTAATTTGTTAAATTTTTTTTGGCCCAGCAGGGGCTGCAGCCCCTGCTGGGCCCAACATGCCTTCGCCCCTGCCTATTGACACCCTTCCATGCCTTATATAAGAAGGCTTGATGTCCAAAAGAAAGAGATAGAAAGATATCCGATTTTGATAAACAAGAGACATTGTTTTCCTTTGTTTTGAGAGAGTTTCACACATATTCCTAGTTCATAACACTTGTTAAGGAGTGCTCCTTGAAAAAGAAGATTCCAAGTAATCCTGGGAGAACGTTGGCAAAACGAATCCGTAAAGCACCTGTGACGGAGCCAATAAGTTCTTAAGGACAGAGGTCATCTCGACTTGGACAATTCTGTGATCTCCATTTTCTGGTTTGTTTTAATGGTTTTCTGGTTTTAGGGTTTCATGCATCTAGATCTACTTTGTTGTTTTGATCTATTTGATTGCAAGTTATATTACTGTTTGATGACACTAATTTAACAACAATCTTAAGAACTTATCGATATCGTGTTATTAAATAGTAATTTGCATGTTAGGGTTATAATATTTTCTGGAAAATACGAACTGTGCATGAAAAACCCGTAGGGCGTTCGAACGCCCAACGCACGCGAAGGCTAAAAAATTTGAATTCTCGTAAGAACGTTCGAACGCGTCTTCAAACGCACCTCGAACGCAAGCCTTCTGCCTTAGAACGTTCGAACGCGTTCACGAACGCTATACGAACGTGAACTCTCTGGAATCATTCCGTTCGAACGCGTTCACGAACGCTATACGAACGTGAACTCTCTGGAATCATTCCGTTCGAACGCGTTATCAAACGCTACTCGAACGTGAACTCTCTGGAAACACATCGTTCGAACGCGTTATCAAACGCAACACGAACGCACACACACTGGACAGTCTCGTTCGAACGTAGATACGAACGTGACACTAACGAAATAGTCCTGTAATTCTTAGAAACTGCAAACTTAAATAATATTAACTTGGTTAGTCATATACTGTTTAACACATTAATCTTGGTAGTATAGATTTAAGTTATTATTAGGTTGTTCAATTATCACAAGCATACACATAGTGATAAAGTTGAAATTGTTTGGTTGTTGCATAATTGGTTGAGAATTTAAAGTGTAATAATACACAAGTAATTCCATCCAATCTTGATTGACAAATATATCTACATCTATCGTATATCACTTTGTACCAGATCATTCGTTGATCGTTGTGCAATTTGTATTTCGTAGACTAATTGACCCTGTTGATTTTCCAGTTACTTATGGCTAGCGGAAATATCACGGTACCGGTCTCTCATGGAGAAAAACCGGAGAAATTTGGTGGGAAAATTTCAAACAATGGCAGAGCAAGATGCCGTTCTACTACCTGACAACCTCTTCAGTTGGCAAAATTCCTCAAAGATCCTCCGGGTCCTGTGGAGGGTGAATCCGAATTGGCCAAGGAAGAGCGAGAACAGACTTGGATGTCTGGAGACTTCTTATGCAAGAACTACCTGTTGGGTGGTCTTGACAATACCCTGTACAATGTGTACCAAGGCATGACTTCTGCGAAGATTCTCTGGGAATCTCTCGAGAAGAAGTATAAAACTGAAGATGCCGGACAAAAGAAATTTGTGTGGGTAGGTTCCTGGACTATAAAATGGTAGATTCAAGGACGGTGATGTCTCAGTTGGGTGAACTGCAATTAATCATTCATGAAATACTGGATGAGGGAATGAAACTTTGTGAGACGTTTCAAGTGGCCGCCATAATTGAAAAGTTGCCTCTATCATGGAAGGACTTCAGGAGCTATCTGAAACACAAAAAGAAGCAGATGAGCCTTGAAGACCTCAGTGTTCGATTAAGAATCGAGGAGGACAACAGGATGTCCGAGAAGGCCAGCTACAAGACTCTGGAGTCTAAGGCCAACATCATTGAAGGTGTAAAGGGTAGCAAAAAGAGAAAGAACAGTGGAGCTGACTCTGGGAACAAGAAGTTCAAGGGAAAATGCTACAACTGTGGAAAGAGCGGTCATATGTCAAAGGACTGCAGAAACAAGAAGTCTCAGGACAAGGGCAAGAAAAAGAAAAATGAGGCCCATGTCACTGAAGGCGAGCAGCTGACTGATGATATCTCAGAGATGGAACTATCAGCAGTGGTAACTGAAGCCAACATAGTTGGGAATCCGAGAGAATGGTGGGTAGACACTGGGGCTACTCGTCACATCTGTGCAGACAGTAAGATGTTTTCCATGTACCAGAAGGTCGATGGCGGCGATCATCTAACAATGGGAAACTCGTCTACCTCTCAGGTGGTTGGACAAGGCACAGTGGTTCTGAAGATGACATCCGGAAAGGAGCTAACATTGAAAAATGTACTGCACGTTCCAGATATTCGGAAGAACTTGGTCTCGGGCTCTCTTCTTATTAAGGCTGGTTTTAAGCTTGTATTTGTTTCTGATAAGTTTGTAATGACAAAGAATGATATGTATGTAGGAAAAGGTTACCTGACTGAGGGCCTTTTTAAGCTAAATGTAATGACTGTTAACCGTGCTATTAATAAAGCTAGTTCGTCTGCTTATATTATTGTGTCACAAAATGTATGGCATGGGAGGTTAGGACATGTTAATTATGATATTATGCGTAAATTAATTAACATGGACCTTATACCTAAATTTGCAATTGA
This sequence comes from Zanthoxylum bungeanum, assembly GCA_019454045.1. NCBI lineage: Eukaryota > Viridiplantae > Streptophyta > Magnoliopsida > Sapindales > Rutaceae > Zanthoxylum > Zanthoxylum bungeanum. The sequence continues at coordinate 65,427 of SKCR01030527.1, forward strand.
TGGCCAAGATAAGTGTGAAGCATGTGTTGAAGCAAAAATGCATCGAACATCATTTCATTCTATAGAACGTAGTTCTAAACTGCTGGAACTTGTACATACCGATGTATGTGACATGAATATTGTGCAAACAAGAGGCAGTAAAAAGTACTTTGTCACTTTTATCGATGATAGCACAAGATTCTGTTATGTGTACTTGCTGAGAAGCAAAGCTGAAGCAATTGAGAGCTTCGTACACTATAAGAACGAAGTTGAAAACCAACTTGGCAAGAAAATCAAAAGAATCAGGAGTGATAGAGGCGATGAATACGTTTCACCATTCGGTGAATATTGTTATGTGCACGGAATTATTCACGAAACCACTGCTCCTTATTCTCCTCAACAGAACGGAATTGCAGAACGCAAAAACCAAACGTTGAAGGAAATGATGAACGCCATGTTGACAAGTTCGGGACTACCCCAGAACTTGTGGGGGGAAGCTTTGATTTCCGCGAACTACGTTCTTAACAAACTTCATCACAGAAGGTTGGACAAGACACCATATGAGTTGTGGAAATCTTTCTTACCTTCCTACAAATACCTCAAAGTGTGGGGGTGTCTTGCCAAAGTAATGGTTCCTAAACCTAAGAAGGTTAAAATAGGACCAAAAACTGTTGACTGTATATTCATTGGATATGCTCGCAACAGTAGTGCGTATCGATTCTTGGTACACAAGTCGGAGATTCCTGACATCAATCCGGAAATGATAATTGAGTCAAGGAATGCGACATTTTTTGAAGAGATGTTTCCTTGTAAGGAAAGACAGCGCACAGTGTCTCTCAAAAGAACGACTGACGCTGTCAAGGACAGTGATCAGGTTGACCAAGAATCAGATAAACGTGTTAATATTGAGACAATCGAGCCTAGACGTAGCAAAAGAGCTAGAACGTCTAAGTCGTTTGGTCCCGATTTTCTGACATACCTGTTAGAAAATGAGCCTCAAAGCTATAAAGAAGCTATGTCTTCTCCTGAGGCACCTCTTTGGAAAGAGGCGATAAATAGTGAGATTGATTCAATCCTACAGAACCATACTTGGGAGTTGGTTGATCTTCCACCAGGTTGTAAGCCATTGGGCTACAAATGGATATTCAAAAGGAAGATGAAAACGGATGGATCAATAGATAAGTACAAGGCAAGACTTGTCATAAAAGGTTATAGACAAAAGGAAGGCCTTGATTACTTTGACACCTATTCACCAGTGACTCGTATCACATCGATAAGAATGCTCATAGCTATAACAGCTATATTTGGTCTTAAAATACATCAAATTGATGTAAAGACTGCATTCTTGAATGGTGAATTGGATGAAGAAATTTACATGGAACAACCAGAAGGGTTTTGTGTTCCTGGACAAGAACAGAAGGTGTGCAAACTTGTAAAATCCTTGTATGGATTAAAACAAGCACCGAAACAATGGCATGAGAAATTTGACAAAGAAATGTTGTCAAATGGGTTCAAAACCAATGAGTGTGATAAGTGTGTGTACACTAAATCAACTCCAAAAGGATATGTCATTGTGTGTCTCTATGTAGACGATATGCTGATAATTGGTAGTAATAATGAAATGATTCAGTCTACCAAAAACGTGTTATCCAGCAGATTTGGTATGAAAGATATGGGGATAGCTGATGTGATCCTAGGGATTAAGATTTCTAGGACATCAGACGGATATATATTATCACAGACTCATTATATTGAGAAGATACTCGATAAATATATCAGAGGGGATCTTAATGTAGCTAGAACCCCAGTAGACCTAACTCTTCATTTATCAAAGAATACTGGTTCAAGCATATCGCAATTAGAGTATTCGAGAATCATCGGAAGTCTGATGTATCTCACGAATTGCACGCGACCTGATATCGCTCAAGCTGTGAATCGGCTTAGCAGATATACGAGCAATCCAGGACACAACCACTGGAAAGCCATAGTAAGAGTTTTGAGGTATCTGCGAGAAACTTCAAAATATGGGCTACATTACGAGAGATATCATGCTGTACTAGAGGGTTACAGCGATGCTAACTGGATATCTGAAACGGTGGATTCCAAATCCACGAGTGGATTTGTTTTCACACTTGGTAATGTAGCCGTGTCACGGAAATCCTCGAGGCAAACGTGTATTGCCCGATCTACTATGGAATCAGAATTCATAGCGTTAGACAAAACAGCGGAAGAAGCAGAATGGCTTAGAAACTTCCTGGAGGATATTCCTAGTTGGCCCAAACCGGTGCCAGCGATTAGCATACATTGTGATAGCCAATCGGCAATTGGGAGAGCCCAAAATACAATGTATAATGGTAAGTCTCGACACATACGTCGGAGACATAATACCATACGTCAACTGCTCTCAAGTGGCATAATAACGATCGATTATGTCCGGTCGAAGGAAAACCTAGCGGATCCACTAACTAAAGGTTTACCTCGAGAGCAAGTTGAGAAGTCATCGAGGGGAATGGGCTTGAAGCCTATAATCTAAGAATTGTCACTGTGGAAACCCAACCTAGTTGACTGGAGATCCCAAGATCTAGGTTCAAAAGGGACAACAGAAACTTTGTGCAATTCAAAACAAGCACTGAAGAGTTTCGTACTCTTTCTCATTCCGATAATGACGCTGAGTGCTGTCTGTCATTGGTTAGGATAAGCTAAGGCTTTTAATGATCACTATATTAGGAGATGAGTCCTAATGGGGGTAAAGACATATTACCTCTTCATAGCAGATCACCTATTTCAAGTAAGAAGTGAGGCCGCTTCCATGGGAACCTTTAAAGGCGGGTTACCCTAAAGTACTTGATGAATCCAGGACCGTTGTTCAGGGCCAAAATGAACACAACCGTAGAACGGGAAAATGGTCGAATTAAAGCTGTGTGTTGGCAATTGTCTTGGTTTACACCAACGGCAGAACAGTTCAAGACTATGGGTCACTGGTTTGCCAAGTAAATCCGATTGTCACTCACTAGGAAAGGTTCAAGGCGAAAGCTACCTATTTTGATGCAGCTTTAGTTCATGGTAACTCTCTCAAATGTCTCCGTGTATATTTGAAGAATTGTGGGGGATTGTAGGAAATTCTTCAATAAGGGTAATTCTGTCTTTTGGATTGGATTGGGTGCTTGTGAGGGGTACAACCCTTTGGGGGGTTGCACCCCATCTCAAAGGGTGCCCTATTGGCACCCTTCCATGCCTTATATAAGAAGGCTTGATGTCCAAAAGAAAGAGATAGAAAGATATCCGATTTTTGATAAACAATAGACATTGTTTTCCTTTGTTTTGAGAGAGTTTCACCATATTCCTAGTTCATACACTTGTTAAGGAGTGCTCCTTGAACAAGAAGATTCCAAGTAATCCTGGGAGAACGTTGGCAAAACGAATCCGTAAAGCACCTGTGACGGAGCCAATACGTTCTTAAGGACAGAGGTCATCTCGACTTGGACAATTCTGTGATCTCCATTTTCTGGTTTGTTTTAATGGTTTTCTGGTTTTAGGGTTTCATGCATCTAGATCTACTTTTGTTGTTTTGATCTATTTGATTGCAAGTTATATTACTGTTTGATGACACTAATTTAACAACAGTTGCATAATGTGCCAATCATGTGTATGAATGAGAATGCTGCAAAGTTCTTAGGTGGCCAGATAGGAGAAGTGGTAGAAGTTGATATGGGGAATTTTGGAAGCTGTGTGGGAAAATTTATAAGAGTCAGGTATGACTGCTGGTTGCCAAACCTCTCCAAAAAATGTTTGATCCTAAAACAGTCCAAGGAAGGGCTTGATACTGTAATTCCAGTTCTTTACGAAAAGCTGCCAGAATTCTGTTCCCGGTGTGGACTATTGGGCCATTGTTTTAGTGAATGTGGTGAGAGGATGAATGGGGATAATAGAGACATTCATAGAGACAAACTGAAGTTTGGGGCCTGGATGAGAGCTTGGCCAGTAGGAGACTGGAATAAAGCTTCACGAAACATGGGAAATGCTGAGAACAAAATCCACTTTAAACCTCTTACATAATTTGGTTCGCCTAGGAAAATATCCACCGATCAACATCAAACAAGAGATAGTCTGATTGGAATGTACCAGAAAAATACTACTCTCCATCATCAAGACCTTGTCATAAAACAGTATACCAGCTCCACAACCTCAACCAAAACTCCTGATCCACTTCCAGCAATGACGTCAGATACGAAAACAGAACCCATGCTTGTTGAGAGGAAAAGGTATACTTCCAATGCCTTTGTTTCTAAGATACAAAAGTCTGTCACATCAGGATGCAAGGACCTCCTGGAAATCAGTATTGCACATGTCCTATTCAAATCTATCAAAATAAATGGCGAAAAGCCATTAAAATCACCACTTACAATATTCTTGACTTAACTATGATAAAATTTTGGATCTTTCTGGGACAACCCGATCAAGTCTGATTTTATTGTTTTCAGTTTTATAGTCTTAAGACATCATTATAAATTAATTCGAGCCACTAGTTAACTTAAATCATCAGTTTACTTGTCTTTAGAAAATCTTCCGAAAAAGGTTTCCGCAAACGGTACGGAATAGTCCCGAACCCTCCAAACTATTGGGATATATGCCATAGAGCTTCATGTAATGTAAGCGGTTTTACATGTTATAAAATAAAATGATGCATTATTCATTTATCATGATTACCCTGATTACACATGTACCTTCAGATTTAGTGTATGAGTGTCATACACAAAAGGATTTAAGTCTAAAGTTGGTAATCTAAAATATTGCATAGGGAGCAAACAAAGTGGGTATTTTCTTTGTGGTTTATCTATAGCTGTAGTCCATTATATAATTATATGGCGAACTTGATCCGAGATCGTCCATATAGAGACATGAGAATCGAGGCACCTTGTATGATGTGATCATATAGGACTTGACCCAAATAGAAATGAATTTCTTATAATATCCGTTAAATAAAAGAATTTATTTCGATATACTAGATGGTCATATATGGATTGATCTTAATGCTGAGTGTACTACGAACTCCTGTATGGTAGGCTATGTCCTTTGATTTACAAAAGTGAGGTTAGTGTAGCAGTCCCGACCAATAGCTATGTACTTTGAGGGTATGATCTGCTGTGTAGGTGGGGACGTTTTCCATAGACATTGAGTTCACTCCTTCTTGCGAGAAGTAGATGAGTATCTTCCTTAAGGATTGATTCAGTATTTGAACGGTTAGAGAGCTCAGGTCTTTCTATTACGGATAGAAAGATTACAATTCATAATGGTTATGAATAAATCGGTCATTAGAGAATCAATGGTACTTAAGGTAAAAATAATTAGAGGGGTATAACAGATATTATGACCCGGCTCTAATTACGAGATTCTCGTGAATGGTTAATCTATATGTATTGACTATATCGATGGACACTGACTTGGTTCGGCTTAATATACCATCTACGATAACGAGAGTGCAGCTTCGGGTTTTTAGTGGAATAACCCGGAGTTAATAATTTGGAATATTTAATTAAGAGCTTAATTAATATTTCGAGATTATTGGAGCTCGGAATCGTAGGTCCATTTGGTCCCCGTGCTAGCTCAATATATGTAGCAGGTTTAGTATAATTGGATAGTCCGATTATATACTAACATATATATAAATCTTATTAATACGATTAATAATATTTTATCACACTTGAAACTATATATAAAAAGTTAATATATGATTTTAATAATTATATGATAATTATTGAATGCATAATATTAAATTATATATGATATAATTTAATAAGGCCAAATTTGGAATTTCCAAATCTTGGGTTTTGGAAACCCTTGGTGAGTTATGCTAGGTTGCAAAACTCTTGCATTAAATTTGGAACACCCTTGGTGAGTTATGCTAGGTTGCATAACTCTTAGTTTTAGTTTGGAAGTTACAAATTTTAAAGACATTAACCTTTTATTTTTTGTAACATCTTTTCCATTATGGTAATTGAATTAGATGTTACAAAATTAATAAAAAAATTCATCCCTTGGCCGAAACTTGTATTAGGAGAGGATGGGAAGGGTTTGTTAATTTTGAAAATTAATAAACCTGAGTATAAAAAGAAAATTTGATTTTCTTTTTGGCTAATCTAATTCTTAGAACTGTAGCCCCATCTTCTTCTTTTCATTTCTCTCTCAAGTGTCGAGAAACCAAAAACAAAGAAGAAGCATAAAATCAAAATAAAAATTACAAGTGTGATTTAATCTCTAAAAAGTTTAGTGATTAATTTTGTGAGACTAGCCCACACTAGTTTCTGTTGGTAACAAGATATAGCTCGGAATACTTTGTGGTGTTGAACCTAAACTCATTCTCTCCATCTCTTATTGACTCATGGCAGTGAGCATAATTTTTGCTCACTGCCGCCACTTGCTTGGGTGTTTCGGTGCTCGGTTTGGTCTCGTATTAATTCGGATTTTTTAGGAAACACACACGGGTCTTTTCGGATTGTGTTGGGGCTGTTTTTCCTTGAAATATCAGACCTGAAAACATCATTACAGTTCACACAATTTGTGGACTGTTTTGGTTGTGGTTTGGGCGTTTTTTTGTGTTGAAAACAGTCAAATATTTACGCCGCTGTTTGAGGCTGTTCGGGGACTGTTCCGGGGGTATTTCAGGGCTGAAATTTTGTTGAAAACACTAGAAAAAATTCAGTGGTACTGCTGGTCACAATCAGCCATCAAGTGGGAAGGGCAGGAAAATTTTTTCAAGTCTGATCTGTGTGCCCAAGACGTTTCCGTTGTGCAAGGAAAGTGTTTCCTACAATTGGCATCAATAACAAGGTTAAAAAGTGTTCTTAATCCTTCTCTTTTTCATTTAAAGTTACTGATTTTAATATATTTATATGAGTTATAAATATTGATATGCATGTTTAGATAAGTAGGCACACAATAATATTCATATGATGAATGATTATTATTTTTCATGTGATGAATGGATTTTGCAATGGTCGTAAATTTTTCCGGCTCTTATTTTTATGTTGGTTTTGATTTTGGGATGTAAGGCCATAAAGCCATTGTTTACAATTTTTGTATTTTATTTTCCAATGTAAAATTTCAATTGTTGTAATTTGGAGCATCGGAGTCGCAAAAGGAGCCAACACCACATTGGAGTGTGTTTTGAAGACCAAGGGATGCCTTGAGAATTTTTGTACTAATTAGATTAGTATAGGAAAAAATAAGAGCCCGGTCAATGCAAATTTTTTTTTTATGTTATATGTATGTTTTAATTCGAAACGTTTGAATAACATGTCATATACCTTAGGGTGCCTACTCTTGCATTTCACATGCCATAACATGCTTTAGATGCATTATCATTATAGACATGAAATATGATTTTATGCGATTTAAAATATTTAAATTAGAATATGATATGCATGGAAAAATAATTAATTGGATTAATTGGTTTTATGGTTTAAAATTTGAATTCTAATATATTGGGCTTAATAAGTGCATAATAAATTCCATTGGTATATAGGAAGAAAACCCAGCCATAAATTCCATAGCCGAATCTGAATGGACGCTAATGTGGTCTGCATTCGGGATACAATTCCACGTACCATTGTATTTTATAACGCACTTAGGTTAATTAAATGGTTTAATTTAAATCTTGACATTTTTAGGATTCTAAAATTTTAAACCAAATAGTGTTCTAGTATTTTAAGAGTTAAAATATAATAAGTCACCAATAATACTCTTATTAAATTAGTTTAATTAAGTACTACAATTAGTAGAGACTAATGGAAATTAGTGATACAAATTTTAAGATTTAAAATTGGTTAGGTCACTAATGATGAACTAGTGTAAATAAGAGTTATGTTTTAGCCGCCATAAATTTATTCACACTTAGATTAAAATATTAGATATTTTATAAATAGAAACCTTAAACTAAAAATAGTGAGTGGGAGAGGGATATACAACAGTATATCTTGCGATCTCCGTTTTTAGTCCAAAAACGTGAGATTCAAAAGGCACATCGAGATGACTTTATTTTCGTCCCCCCACGGATGGTGTCCATTTTGGGTCAATATCAGGTTTGGATTCTGAGAGGATAGAGATTCTAGATGTATCTGGTGAACTGACCTACCCTACAGTGGCACTTCACTAGTTAAGTCTGATGAGTGGTAATTATATCACTATTTCCCACTCATTTGACCTAATATTTTGTATAGTTTCTTGAATTTTGTGAATATTTTGATGTGTTTTGTGTTATTTTGTAGAAAAATAAAGTTTCAGGACACTCTAGAGGTGATTTGGGCCAAAATAGTGAAAATTGGACGAAAAAGGGCAAAATGGTCATTTCGCACGTCACGACGCCTAACATGCGCCGAATAGTGCTAACGTGTGCCGGGTCCACAAGTCAGAATCTGAGAAATTGACTTTGCTAGCGTTCGCCGTGCCACGTGTCACCATCACATCCGATCTGCTAACGTGCGCCGTGCCACGTGTCATCATCCTACGGTGCCGACAGTCGCCATCGCCATATGTTGCCACGTGTCACTTCACCTGTCTGCTACGTCATCATCCACGTCACCGGTTGACCAAGTCAACGTGCCACCTCACCACCACATCATCATCAGCCAATCACGAAGTGCCACATGTCGCAATTCTATGGTGCCGACAGTCACTTTGCCACATGTCGCCACAGCAGCGCCACATCAGCGCCACGTCAGCATCAATTATTGACAAACTAATCCGAAATCGAGACATGGCGGATAAGAATCTGAGCCGACCAATCAGAAGCTGCCACGTGTCAGAATAATTGAGCTCCAACCACCTTGCCACGTGTCACCTGATCACCTTATCCAGAATCGCCATGTGTCATCACCTCAGCCTGCCACGACCAAAAAGCATTGGAGTCGCGACGCCAAAGCCCTTGGCATCGCGACGCTAGAAGCCCATTCGCGCCTATAAATTCAACTCGATTTCAGAATTCAAATCATGCCTTCCTTGAGTTTTGTAAGGACTCTAAGGATTGCATCTTGTGTGTTTAAGTTTTTGTAATTTAAATTTAGCATTTTTACTTTTAGTATTTTTAATTATGCACTTTTACTTTTTGTAATAAAATTTTATTTTATTTTATTTTATTTTTTTTATGTTAAGTAGTTAATTTACCGCTGGGGTAAAAGGTGAAACATTTAATATAATTATTTAGGTAAATCTCACTTAATTATAATTTATAAATTATAATTTAACCGGATTAATTAATGTCAGACTCTTTGACCGCCTATATGGTCGGTTTAAATATAAATTACTTTACCGCCTATATGGCTGGTCTTTATGTGACAGATAATTACCGCCTATATGGCTGGTGTAATTGGACTAAATGGATTACCACCTATATGACTGGTTTTAAATGTTTAACATTATTAATTCCTGAGAAAGCAGAACATAAAATAATTTATATTTTATAATAAATGAGATTCCTAGATAAGAAATATTAAATGTGGATCCTCTAACCCCAGCATTTTATTTTATTCTAGGGAAGTGATGAAACACAATATTACTAGGCTTAATAATTGATTTAATTATTTATTGGGTAATTCTTTAGTTTATTTATTGAGTCTTAAGCTTAATGCTTCTTGTTGTCTGATCACCAATAAGATTGATGTGGTAAACTTAAAATGAACTAGACATATGGATTTTAGGTTTCAGCCTTAGATTCAATAGCCCACGATCTTCCTTGAGGATAGATAACCCTTTAATAGATTTCCTTACAGGATAGACATATACCTGTCGGGCGGGGGTAGCCATAATTGGAACTTGATCTTAATGAATCCAGGTAATTTGGTTGACATAGACATATGGTTCAATTGGGTTATACTGGGTATTTGCGTCTGACCATCGACAAAGGCTTTTGCATATTTTCGTGTTCCAGGTTAGCAAACTAATTTTTTACACATATATAAGAGAATCAATTCATCTTTATATAATTTTGAGTCTTTTCTTTTATTTTCCTTATTATTTTCTTTTGAGTCTGTTTTTATTTTAATTAGAAAATCCACATTCAACCAACCAAAAGCAATCAATTCTTTTGTCCTTATAATTAGATACTTGCAAATAAATAGTATCAATAATTAATAACAACAGTAGGAATTAAGTCCTCGTGGGATCGATATTTTTATACTACTTGAACGATACGTACGCTTGCGTTATACGTGTGTGTTTACGCCGGTCAAGTTTTTGGCGCCGTTGCCGGGGAACTTATTTTTCTTGAGTTATTAATTTTGAAGCTATCTAATTTACTTGTATATAATTTTCTTTATTTATATCTGTAATTTTTATTTCTTTCTTTTGTTTTCAGGTGATTGAAAAATGGAACATTATTGGGAGATTGAGAGATCACGAGCTTTACTAGAAGATACACCCCAAATCTGGGAGCAACAGTCCGGTTTTCTGAGGCCTATTGTCCAGCCCAACAACTATCACTGGATGCCAGAACCAAGAAATACAACATTTGCTCAACAAGACGAAATAGGGAGATGTGACATATGTAATGGTAACCACCCTAGAGATTATTGCGAGTACAACTACCATCCAGGGTGGCAGAGCTATCAAGATCCTTCATGGTATGATGAGCCATCACATTTCACAGAACCAAATTTTCCATCTTATCCACCACCCACCTACAATGATCTTCATCAAGAACCAGAACCATCAAAGGAAGAACAATTGGTTGACATGCTCAAAGATTTATTCAAGAAATAAGACGCAAATTTGGATACAATGCTTGAAACATATCAGAATCAACTCGAAAGTATTCAGAGACAATCAGCATCTATTCAGAGGATGACAGATCAAATGAGACAATTAACACAAAACCAGAACTACATACCTCAAGAGCCAGTTTCAGATGACACTGATGAAGCCTTCAAGTACCAATCATTTCACAATGACACTTCAACAGAGGAGGAGGCTGAGCAATATCAACAACCAGAGGTATCAGTTCAGGGGCCCAAACCAGTGAAGTCTCTATTTGACTTTTATTATTCAGATTCTGACGAGGATAAAGCTGATCTATTTGTACCAACTGCACCAACAACGGAGGATCAAACTTTCAATCCTCAAAATGAAGATCTTGGAGCATGCTTAACCATGATGTTTGATGAAGATCTATCAGAACCATCCATTCTAGTCGTATCAGAGGATCAAGACCTAATGTCAGAAACATCTTTACATCATCAGGCAGATACTTATGGAGCATGCATTTCACAGATGACGGATGAAAAATTGAATACGGAAATTTTAAAATTCATCTGTGAAGAAAATGTGGAGATAGAAAAAGAGCAAATGGAGGAGCAAATGTCTGAACTTATTAAAGATCTAGAGCATTCAGAAGAAACATCACTGTTTTGGGGAGTACAATTTAGAGATATCACCCGGAAGCTTGATAGAATGGAACTTCCATTCAAGGTCAAACACCATACAAGACCTCATGATTTTCTTTCTTTCTTTTCAGGAACCACTGGAGCAACAAAGGTTAAAAAGGTGGCACAAGCACTGAATAAGACAAAATATTTTTTGCCACTTTACCGTTGGAAAAGACCCTTCAAAAGCAACGCTCACAGGATTGTCTTTAATCGGACATCCAAAACGATGCTGAAACCTCATTAACAGATAGATTTCAGTCACGTCTGGCTGAAGACGAAAAATTTAGCGCTATCAGGGAGGCAACCCATGCAATTTGTTGTAATTTCTATTTTTATATTTTGTGTATACATATTGTAGAGTTTTTAATTTTGTGTGTTATTTTTGTAGGGAAAAGCTCAACCAAATCATAAGACAGAAGGAATGATGTTTGGCAAAGATAAGAGATAATTCATTAGCGATGGCTGAGTAAGAAATGGATTCTTGAGACACATCCTAATGAATTTATACTAAGGGAATGACTTATTGACCTTTCACGTTGCCTTAATTATTGCTTTGATTTGCTTTTCTGTTGTAATTATTTTTATTTTCGCAGACATAATCCAGACTTTTTGACCTTTCACGATTTCTTTTATTGTTTAGCTAACAAACGTCCTATGGAATATACTAGTGCTATTATTACTCACCCTTATTTAGGTACTATAAATTCAGCCCGTCATTGCACTTTTGAAGGCATCCAGAGTTGAGAAAGAAATACATAAAAAATGGAAGCCACTTCAAGAAGACGAGTTGAAAACATCTGTGTGTTTTGCGATACTAGTGTTGGTACTAAGCCACAATACGTAGAGGCAACACATGAATTGGGTCGAGTCTTAGTTGTAAGGAATATGCACTTAGTATATGGCGGAGGCAATCTTGGACTAATGGGGATCGTTTCAAAGGCCGTACATGAAAGAGGCAGTCACGTTTTGGGAATCATTCCAAAACCCTTGGCGGAGGAAAACTTATTGGACCATCAAACGGAGATGAATTGATCGTGCCATGTATGTCTGAACGATTGGTAGAAATGATTAACTGTGCTGATGCTTTTATTGCTTTCCCATGTGGCTTGGGCACATTGGAGGAAATTTTTATAGTGTTATCTTGGGCGAACCTGAACATACACCATAAACCAATTGGGCTGTTTAACATTGATGGATTTTATGATTTTCTTTGTGTGTTTCTTGATGATGCTCGGAGAAATGGGTTCGTGTCAAAACCTATGAAATAACTCATCTTCATTGCCAGAACTGCTCCGGATCTAATTGACCAAATCTTAGCCTATGAATCACAAATTGACCCTGTCCTTTCAAAGATAAATTGGTCTTAAGACGATCGTGGTAAGAGGCGTCGGATTAATCTGGATCTTAACCTTTAATTTCCTGTAGAATTTCAGCTAACCAGGTATTATCTTCTAAACTCTTCTTCTACTGTTTAAGACATTGGGGACAATGTCTCATTTAGGTTTGGGGGAGGGAATTAGTTGATCAGTACCTTTTTTTTAGTTTGTGTGCTGTTTTTATTTTTAGTCATTAGTCTAAAATTTTTTTCGAAAAAAAAAATTGAAAAATTTTAAAAAAATGACAAAAATATTTTGTGTTTTTGTATTTTTATTTTGACTAAAAAGGAGAAATTGGTAAGAGATAGCTGAGTAAGGAGTTTTCACTCCTGAGACGTATCTTAAACCATTTTGAAGCAAATTAGTTTTTATTTATTTCATTTTGAATTATTTAATTTGTAAAATCTGTTGGACAATTATGACACATAGCATCACTATTTGTACAGATCATGGTGTTGTTGTACAAATTAACTATGTGACAAATGAGATTGCTCTCTTATCATTTGTAATTAGATCACCAAGATATATAAATGATAGGAGGTCCTTATGATTTGTTCCTGGATTGAGAATGATATGAGACAGTATCAGTCCACGAATGATAAATCATTAAATATCCTAGTCAGAGTATTATCAAGATTGGATATCGATAAATACGTAAAAGACTAGTATTACATTTGTGCGCGTTGTGAGGGCATAGCGGCATAGTTCTCATATATTTGGGTATATGATACTCATGCAAGTGTAATAGGAGGTTGTGTTTTACCGATGGTACGGGAAACAGCTTCGCTCTGGATAGACCCCCTCGGAATTCCATTGGTAGTATGACTATGTGTCTATGGAAGTCCGAAATCAGGGTAGGTGTATTTGGTCTTAACCTGAGACTTGCACCGCTAATACTTGCGACACTCAATATACTTTGGTTTTGGTCGTCCAGGGCTTTAACCGGTTCCTGTGTACGCCTCTTATAGGTATATCGAGAATCGTAGTATGTTGAGTGTGATGTCAAGACGGAAGTGTCACTCCAGTCATATGGAGATGATGGTCACGTAGGATACGGTACTGGTTCTCTTATATACTGCAGTCATCAGGATAAAATGACAAGGTCAGGTTTATCCGATTATAGAGACTAGTTACCAGACATCCGACATGTGCTTCGTACGAGGCAGACACAATTCCAGCCCCAGGCCTAGCACGTGATCATCCGATACTGGATCAACATACGCAATACTACGTATACTACGCCTGATATAGATCCTTATATTCATGTAAGGATATTTCTGGAGAATTGGGTAGGCATGACGCTTTGCTAGAAGCCAACCTTGTCTTGTAAATCGGTATAAACGTAGTACTAGGTACTTACGTGTTCGGATAGTCCGACGACCGAATTTACTGCCAACATATCCGAGGATCTCATGGGTCGCTTCCCGAAGATTCACCGATGACGTATGACTCGCACTTTTATTAATCTGGGATTAATTAAATGAGAGAGAAAATTAATCTGGGATTAATTGCGGAGATATTTTATATGGGATAAAATATCAATTAATGAGAGATAACGATTAATTTGGAATTAATCGATAAAATAATATATTTGATATATTATATGAAATTGGATTTCGACGCAGAATTAAAATTAGATTTTAATTCTGGCGAACGAATTAATTTAGAATTAATTCGTTAGCGACGTGAATAGTAATTATGCTAGGCATGATTATTTAATTAAATTAGATTTAATTACATCGCAACGGAAAGTTCGCTAATTTGGATTTAACGAACCCGAGCCCGGGATTATTTGTGAGAGCATTCGCATTTCGAATTCGAGTGCGGCACCCAAGTCAAATCAAGCGTCAAATCGCTAGTCGCATCTAGCATCACATCATTCGTCAACCAAGTGATAGATGTATTTCACTTTGAGTGATTGACGCCAGTCACTATTCCCTGATTGATGGGAAGTGATGTGTGTGGTTGGCAAACATTTATGGCTTGAAATTTTGAAAGAGAAAATAAGTAAATTAATTTTGGAAATTAATTTAGTGTATTAGATACACTTTCTTCTTCCAACCTAACTCTCTCTTCTCTCTTTCTTCATCTCTCATTCACGCCCAACAAGGGCATTTCTTCACTGGTTTGGCAGCCCACTGCCGAGAGCCAAGAAGAAAATGGGAAGCAAAAGTGTGATGATTTTGCGGTAAAATCATCAAGAGCTAGCACTCCGAGAGACATGCGAAGGTGATAGGGAAGTCCACCCAAGAGCTTGGAATCAAATCACAAATCTTGGAGCTTGATGGAGGAAGATTGAAGCAAAAAACAGTGGGCTGTTTCACTGCCACTGCCGAGAGGACCAATGAGCAGAAACTGAATTTTTGTTTGTTGCCGCGTCGCTCAACCGATCGATGTGAGTATTCCACAACTTCGTGATGTATTCGCATGTTTATTTCTTGCTTTGTATTCGATCCTTGGGACCGTAGAACTCCAACAATGGTATCAGAGCGATTGAAAAGCATGAAATTTGATTAGGGCTTAAAATTTGGGTAAAATGTTTTTGAGCATGATTTGAATGAATTGGATGTTTGAGTATGCTTAATACATGTTTAATTGATGATTGATTGGATCAATTTGATTAAATTTTGTTTGGAACAATTTTCCCCAATTTATTTTGCTTGGCCGAAAGTTTAAGTAGCCCTAAATGTCTTGGATTTTGATTTTTTGATTCATTGGATGAGTTGGAATCAATGAGGATGTTGATTTAATGTCGATTGTGGATTTAATTGGATTGAAACCGAATCGGACACAAAATCCCCTCCAAAACCGAGAGCATTATAGCATGATTTGGGTTTGATTTTTTGATCAAAATGTGTTGGACACTAATTGATGTAATTGAGCATGATTAATTAGGCTAATTGATGTTTTGGAAATGTTAATTGGGTAATTAATTGTGTAATACACTTTATGTAATTAAATTGTAAAATTGGGTTTTTGTAATTTAATTATATTGGGCCTATTTTGTAAAATTGGGCTTGTATGTTGTAATTGGGCTTGGTTTTACCAAGTTAGGTTTAGGCTAAATTGGTTGGATCCAATTGGGCCCAAAACCGCCTCCATAAAGCCCAAATGCGACTAATGCACCTTTAAAGTTTAATTGGGCCTAATGGGCCTAAATTGATTTATGGGCTTATGGGGTTACTCCTTGATTGGACTTTGGTTATTGGGTTTGACCCAAGTTGACCAAAAGTCCACGCCTAAGAAATTAATTAAAAGCCCATTGGACTTTAATTAAATAAACATTGGACGTTAATCGGGCTTTGAGACCTGTAACGATTAAATTTGGAATTTAAATCATAAAAGGTTTATTAATAAAGTGTAGTATTTAATTTGGAATTAAATCGTGAATTAGTATTAAATATAAATTGAATTGGATTTAATTATGTAGTTTAATTTAATTCCAGAATTCGTACTTTGAGTACTTATTCGTAAAAAACAAGTTTGACTCGCGCAAAATCAAATCGTTGTTTGAACATTGGATGGTCACTAATTATCAGATTAATTAATTTGTTTAGATTGATTGATAACATGCTTGTGTGAATACATGGTTGCGATGCATGAATAATGTATATCGGATGGATATTAGATGGTTGGGGCAATTTTAAAAATTGTTGTAATAAATTTGGAATTTATTAATTGGACCTGCGTGTCCAGCCTTATTTCCTCCTTATTCTTTGTATTCTCTTCTCACCTATTCCCCTCAATGTAAATGAGGTTTCTTTAGAAGTGTAGTGTAACGGGTAGAAGTGATACATGTGCTAGCGGGAGAGAGAAAGGGAGAGATTTGATCTAGGATCAATGTGTAAAGTATCCATCCGCATATCATTATTATTTTATTATATGCGCTTTATTATGTATTTAGAATGCATGTTTAAGGGTGTATGATGATGAGACCTTAACAAAGATAATAAATTGGTTGCCAATTTGCACGCGAAAAACCCTCGCTAAATATTAAGCGTTTTTCCTTCCATTGAGTGATTCTTACTCAAGATCCAAGATTGGCATTGGCTTGTTGGCCAAAGTCAAGGCCTTTGTCCGTCGAGGATGTGTTTGAATCACGAGAGCTTTGTTCCATATTGGTGTCTTGTCCAAGTTGTGGTTTGTTGTCCAATGTCAAGACCACGTCTTGTCCATCGACATTGATTACGAAGCGTTCCATGGTCAATGGGTCGCGCTTAACTGGGATAACTAAGTTTGTTGTGCCAAATCCTAGGCTTAGTTGATTCAGAGGAAAAAGGTTAGGTAATATATTGGATATATTGGTATATATAAGATATATGTTTCAGACTTGGATGTCCCCTTACTGGATCTAGGAATTGGATTGGATCCAATTGATCTTAGAGATCTACCTAGTTAATTATCATACAATTTGTTGGCCAAAGTCAAGATTGTGTGACATTTAACGGGATCCTAGCCCGCTAGGAAACACGGTTTCCCGAGTACTCGACAGAGGGTTAGAGGCTCGCCGAAAAATAGTGGGAGGCAAGAATTGAATTTGCAATATTCGTTTAATTACTTGCCATACGCGCTCAATCAAATATCATTCGTCAAATAAATTAAATGTTAGTTGGACTAATATTTAAATTGTTGTTTTATAAAATAGTTAGACTGTATTCAAACAAATTAAAAGTATAGTTGATTAATATAGTTGGACTATAACAATCATTATATTTAAAAGTACCTAAATCGTTGATTAAATAGTTGGACTATTAAAATCAAGATAAAATTGAAAGATTGACATTTAAAACATAATCCTAGGGAAAATGTATTTAAATGGTTTAATTTTTCAAATTGGGAATAAAATTCCAGGATGGTCCTGGAAACTAATAAGTTATTTTATTTGATAAAATAACATATTTAGCCTAAAGCCCGGAGTTAAGCAAATAGTAGAGCATGATCTTTGGAAGATTCATGTGATGATAACTTTAGTGCTTAATCCATTAAGATTATCGTAGTAGACTCCTTAATTTCTGAATCAGAACTAAGGATTAGATCCTTAAAGTATGATAATGAAATTGAAGGATCTTCAAAGATATAATTATTGATTTTAGAAGTACTAAAATTGCAATAATAACTCTTGGAGAGTTAATGACTATTCTCAAGGAGACAAAGTCAAAGTTTGCAATAAGGCAAGTAGCGCAAGGCGCACTTTACTTCGACATTCCAGAATGCCAAGGCTAGGCCGAACGCTTCTGAATGTGGAAAAGGGCAAATGCAAAATCATTATAATCTTCTAGGAAGATAAAAGGACATATCTCAAAATGTCTGCCTAAAATGTGGCAAACGGGATCGCGGAAGCGTGACTGCCGTTTGGACAAGGAAGACATGAAGGAACTGAAGACGGGGCAAGGCCCTGACTTCAAATATGATTGTCATAAATATGTTCACTACTAGTATTAAAATTAGATTTTAAATACTTAGTGTGGTACATAAAATATATGTATTGATTTTCAGAATCTGTTTTGAACAGGATACTGACTTCAATAGAGATTTATCTGCGAATTGGAAACGGGACGAAAGTCACTGTTTTAACCGTAGACACCTAAGTTTAGGAACTACCCTTCGGGTATGTACCTAAATTTGGAAACTGTTATAATGTAACTAGTTTGACTAGAGACATTATCTATATCAATGTTTAATCTGTTGCGGATTAACCTTTATATTCTAGAACATTAAATTGTTTTATTATATAAGGATGATATTGAGATAAACACATTAGATGTGAATAACAGAATTTATATTTTGAATATAAAAATATCTCAAACGTAGAACATGACAAACAAATAGCTCAAACTAATTTGTTCAGAAGAAACTAATTTATGGCATTGTTGTCAGGGACACAATTAAACAAGACTCGTATATCCATAGTTTTGAAGAGTGGGTACTAGGACTAATATGATCCCATTCAAATAAAGTATACGAATCTAGTTTATTGGGCAAAGTGCCTAAAATACTATTTACTTGGTAAAAGTACAAATGCCACCGATCTATAAGCCCTAGTTCATAGTGAAGCAAGTGGGCTCATGTCTAGCTAGGCTAGATGTGGATATGAATATTTCGTGACCTTTACGGATGTGGCATCGCGTTATGGTTATGTGTTTCTTTTGAAACACAAATCAGAAACTTTTACAGTTTCGACACGAAATAGAAAAATAGATCGTCTAAAGTATTAACCGTCACGGTAAGACTGTAATGGCAAATACTTAAGCAATAAGTTTCTAATATACTTGAAAGAGTATAGTATTCTTTCAATGAGAACTCCTCCCGGAACACGTCAATTTGACGGTGTGTCCGAACCAGAGTAACCGAATCTTGTTGGACATGATAAGGTTAATCATGAGTCGCTCTGAGCTACCATTTCCTTCAACGGATAAGCTTTAAACAGTGCAGAACTTATTTTGAATAAGGTTCCATAAAAATCTGTTTGACAGATATCATATTAGATATGAACAGGAAAGAAACTGGGTTTCTCATTCCTGAATATTTGGGTATGCATGGCATATGTTTGGATGATACCAAACTAAAACCCAAATTGGATAAGTGCCAATTGTAGGTTATCCTAGGGATACCATAAGTATAGTACTTATACAACTCACTAGAGAACAATGTAATTGTTGCTCACCATGCGGTTTTCCTAAGAGGAATACCGATATGCAGTGGTAAGTGGGAGGATAGTAAAACTCGATGAAAATCGGAGTAATACTATTCCAGGCACCGATTCCTTAATGGAACATATATAGTTCATCAAGGATGAAACTATACCATTAATCTTCGAATACACAAGAACCGCGTATGTTGGAGAAAATCAGAAAATAACCTAGGGTATGAGTTTCTGATCTCACCTGATAAAGATGTCAATCTTATTGAGGTATACCAACTGACTACGTATGAGAAAGTGATACAAGGTATCGACTCCCTATTATGGCAAAGTGCCATGAGTCCGAAATGGATTCCATGTATATCAAAAAGTTTGGACACTAGTTGATGTACCGCAAGGCATTGTGCCTATTGGTACTATATAAGTCTTCAAGGAAGACATACATGGATGGCAACATACCAACGTGTAAAACTAGGCTTTTAACGGAAAGGTATCGTTATCAACATTGTGTCGATTACCATTCAACCTTTTAACTGTTGCCACGGTAAATCCATTTGGATAATGCTTGCTAAAGCTGCGTGTTTCATTTATGAAATATGACAGCTTTACGGGAAAATCACTTTCCTTAAAAGGAAACCTTTTGGAGGATGTTTACAATATCCTGTCGGTTTTGTCGTACCATAACAAGCAAACAACGTTTGCAGGTTATTCGATCCATGTTTGGATTGAAGCAAGCATAGGTTCTTAGAATTATCGTTTTGATGTAATCATAATAGTTTATGATTTAATTCAAAACGAAAATGATTCTTGTGTATATAAGTGGGTTAGTGGGAGCGCACTGACAGTGGTTGTCCTATAAAATAATGATAATGTGTCATTTCTTGGAAATGATATTCCCATAAAATAATCGGTGAAAGCTTGGCTTTCGAGAAAATTCTCTATAGAATTCTTGTGAGAAAAAACTTTTATTATAGGAATATAGATCTACTAGGATAGATCTAAAAGTTATTGAAACTCTCCGAGAACTCGTACATTAAAAAATGTACGCGACCTGGTGTCTCATACGCTTTGAGCATATGGAGTCACAATCAGGCCAAGCCAGTGATAGTCAATGGATTGATGTTAAGAACATACTTAGTATTTTAGAGAACTAAGGATGTTGTCTTAATCTATGGAGAATGAGAACTTGAAGTGACTGGGATCACTATAGCAAGTTTCCTAACCGATAAAAACGACTATAAGTCGTAAACGGTACTATAAAGTTTGAATAACGGAACAGTGAGCTGGAAATCTTCCAAGCAAGATACTGTTACCGAATAAACAACAAATGCGGAATATTGCTGCAGCTGAGGCAGCAATAGAAGCCATTTGGGTCGATAATAAATCTAATTAGATTAGATATAGTTTTGTTAGCAGCTGAGCTAGGCTTCAGCGCAGGCTAAAAAATTAATGGTCTCATCAACGATCCAGATATATACTTCGATATTCATTTGATTCGTTCGGATCATACATAGTGGCGATGTGATGATCGTATAAATCACATCAGATGATAATCATGCAAATCCGCTGACGAAAGCATTTTTTCAGCAGTTTGAGCTAACCGTACATAGTTCGGGTGTAAGACACTCGAGTGACTGGCTATAGGCCAACTGGGAGATTGTTGGACAATTATGACCCACAACGTCACTATTTGTACAGATCATGGTGTTGTTGTACAAATTAACTATGTGACAAATGAGATTGCTCTATTATCATTTGTCATTAGATCACCAAGATATATAAATGATATGAGGTCCTTATGATTTGTTCCTGGATTGAGAATGATATGAGACAGTATCAGTCCACGAAGATAAAGCATTAAATATCCCTAGTCAGAGTATTATCGAGATTTGACATCGATAAATACGTAAAAGACTAGTATTACACTTGTGCGCGTTGTAAGGGCATAACGACATAGTTCTTTTATATTTGAGTATAGGATACTCATGCAAGTGTAATAGGAGGTTCTGTTTTACCGATGGTACGGGAAACAGCTTCGCTCTGGATAGACCCCCTCGGAATTCCATTGGTAGTATGACTATGTGTCTATGGAAGTCCGAAATCAGGGTAGGTGTATTTGGTCTTAACCTGAGACTTGCACCGCTAATACTTGCGACAATCAATATACTTTGGTTTTAGTCGTCCAGGGCTTTAACTGGTTCCTGTGTACGCCTCTTCTGGGTATATCGAGAATCGTAGTATGTTGGGTGTGATGTCAATACAGAAGTGTCACTCCAGTCATATGGAGATATGATGGTCACGTAGGATACGGTACTGGTTCTCTTATGTACTGCAGTCATCGGGATAAAATGACAAGGTCAGGTTTATCCGATTATAGAGACTAGTTACTAGACATCCGACATGTGCTTCGTTTGGGGCAGACACAATTCCAGCCCCAGGCCTAGCACGTGATCTTCCGATACTGGATCGACATACGCAATACTACGTATACTACGACTGATATAGATCCTTATATTCCTGTAAGGATATTTCTGGAGCCAACATTGTCTTGTAAATTGGTATAAACGTAGTACTAGGTACTTACGTGTTCGGATAATCCGACGACCGAATTTACTGCCAACATATCCAGGGATCTCATGGGTCGCTTCCCGAAGATTCACCGATGACGTATGACTCGCACTTTTATTAATCTGGGATTAATTAAATGAGAGAGAAAATTAATCTGGGATTAATTGCGGAGATATTTTATCTGGGATAAAATATCAATTAAAGAGAGATAACGATTAATTTGGAATTAATCGATAAAATAATATATTCGATATATTATACGAAATTGGATTTCGACGCAAAATTAAAATTAGATTTTAATTCGGGCGAACGAATTAATTTAGAATTAATTCGTTAGCAACATGAATAGTAATTATGCTAGGCATGATTATTTAATTAAATTAGATTTAATTACATCGCAACGAAAAATTCGTTAATTTGGAATTAAAGAACTCGAGCCCGGGATTATTTGTGAGCGCATCCGCATTTCGAATTCGAGTGCGGCACGCAAGTCAAATCAAGCAAGAGAAAATAAGTAAATTAATTTTGGAAATTAATTTAGTGTATTAGATACACTTTCTTCTTCCAACCTAACTCTCTCTTCTCTCTTTCTTCATCTCTCATTCACGCCCAACAAGGGCATTTCTTCACTGGTTTGGAAGCTCACTGCCGAGAGCCAGGAAGAAAATGGGAAGCAAAAGTGTGATGATTTTGCGGTAAAATCATTAAGAGCTAGCACTATGAGAGACATGCGATGGTGATAGGGAAGTCCACCCATGAGCTTGGAATAAAATCACAAAGCTTGGAGCTTGATGGAGGAAGATTGAAGCCAAAAACAGTGGGTTGTTTCACTGCCACTGTCGAGAGGACCAATGAGTAGAAACTGAATTTTTGTTTGTTGCCGCGTCGCTCAACCGATCGATGTGAGTATTCCGCAACTCCGTGATGTATTCGAATGTTTATTTCTTGCTTTGTATTCGATTCTTGGGACCGTAGAACTCCAAGAAATTCTCCATAAAACGGACTAAAATGGATCTTCATACTCAGTTGGCAGATATTATCAACATACATATTAACATACAGACATGAGCTAAAATTGAAAAGTTTATAATATTCAGTGCTCTAGTTTAATTGGAGGAAGCATCTCAAAAAGTGATGGAGTAAAAAAAAACGTCTGAGATCCGAGTTATTAAGTCTGTAAGGGTGTTTTAACACCTAGTGCCCTAAAACCAACTGGTTTGGGAGTCACTGGCCCAAAGCTCGTTACATGGATCAAACATACTTCAAAAATATATATATCTGAAGTCTGAGTAATTAAGTATGTATGGGTGTCTTAACACCTGGTGCCCTAAAGCCAACTGGTTTGGGAGCCACCGACCCAACACTCTCTACATAGATGAAAGATATTGTATATAAATTTAAAAAAAAAAAATCAAAAATCAAAGAAAAAAAATGAGAAAAATGAGAAAAATTATTCCATTGCTATAAAAAGGTGTGAATTCTGATAAAACTTTAGGACAAAAATATTACTCTCTTATTAACTGCACTTATGACTGTTGTGGGCAAAAATGAGTTGTTTAATATTTTGTTGGCTGTGTATATGAAGAATGGTAAATATAATCGGAGAATTTACTTATTCAGTAATTTAGAAAGAAAGAAAAAAACTAGTAACTTGGAGTAGAAATTTCACCTGATTAGTCACTAACTTCTTTATTCTCTTTTCGCTTGTCTTTTTGCTTTTGTGTGCATTAATTTTACTACCTTTTTACTTTTGTAAAATGTTTGTGGGTATCATTGCTGTAAACCCTCACGAGACTACAACTCGTCCACTAGGGACACCTAGGGTTTAAAGGCTTGTTGCATACGCTAAATGCAACGGTGATCCCTACGAAAGTGGCTTAGTTAATTTTATTTTTATGTTATTTTATTTTATGTTTTGCTCGAGGACTAGCAAAATGTTAGGTTTGAGGGTGTGATGAGTGGTAATTATATCACTATTTCCCACACATTTGACCTAATATTTTGTATAGTTTCTTGAGTTTTGTGAATATTTTGATGTGTTTTGTGTTATTTTGTAGATAAATAAAGTTTCAGGACACTCTGGAGGTGATTTGGGCCAAAAACAGTGAAAATTGGACAAAAAGGGCAAAATGGTCATTTCGCGCGTCGCGACGCCTAACATACGTCAAACAGTGCTAACGTGTGCCGGGTCCACAAGTCAGAATCTGAGAAATTTGACTTTGCTAATGTGCGCCGTGCCACGTGTCACCATCACAGCCGATCTGCTAACGTGCGCCGTGCCACGTGTCATCATCCTACGGTGCCGATAGTCGCCATCGCCACATGTCGCCATGTGTCACTCCACCTGCCTGCTACATCATCATCCACATCACCGGTTGACCGAGTCAACGTGCCACCTCACCGCCACGTCATCATTAGCCAATCACGAAGTGCCACGTGTCGCAATTCTATGGTACCGACAGTCACTTTGTCATGTGTCGCCACATCAGCGCCACGTCAGCATCAATTATTGACAAACTAATCCGAAATTGACACGTGACAGATAAGAATCTGAGGCGACCAATCAGAAGCCGCCACGTGTCATAATAATTGAGCTCCAACCACCTTTCCACGTGTCACCTTATCACCTTATCCAGAATCGCCACGTGTGATCACCTCAGCCTGCCATGACCAAAAAGCACTGACGTCGCGACGCCTCGATTTCAGAATTCAAATCATGCCTTCCTTGAGTTTTGTAAGGACTCTAAGGATTACATCTTGTGTGTTTAAGTTTTTGTAATTTAAATTTAGCATTTTTACTTATAGTATTTTTAATTATGCACTTTTACTTTTTGTAATAAAATTTTATTTTATTTTATTTTATTTTTTTTTTATGTTCAGTAGTTAATTTACCGCTGGGGTAAAAGGTGAAACATTTAATATAATTATTTAGGTAAATCTCACTTAATTATAATTTATAAATTATAATTTAACCGGATTAATTAATGTCAGACTTTTTTACCGCCTATATGGTCGGTTTAAATATAAATTACTTTAACGCCTATATGGCTAGTCTTTATGTGACAGATAATTACCGCCTATATGGCTAGTGTAATTGGACTAAATGGATTACCGCCTATATGGCTGGTTTTAAATGTTTAACATTATTAATTCCTGAGAAAGCAGAACATAAAATAATTTATATTTTATAATAAGTGAGATTCCTAGATAAGAAATATTAAATGTGGATCCTCTAACCCCAGCATTTTATTTTATTCTAGGGAAGTGATGAAACACAATATTACTAGGCTTAATAATTGATTTAATTATTTATTGGGTAATTATTTAGTTTATTTATTAAGTCTTAAGCTTAATATTTCTTGTTGTCTGATCACCAATAAGATTGATGTGGTAAACTTAAAATGAACTAGACATAGGGATTTTAGGTTTCAGCCTTATATTCAATAGCCCACGATCTTCCTTGAGGATATATAACCCTTTAATAGATTTCCTTACAGGATAGACATATACCTGTCGGGCGGGGGTAGCCATAATTGGAACTTGATCTTAATGAATCCAGGTAATTTGGTTGACATAGACATATGTTTCAATTGGGTTATACTGGGTATTTGCGTCTGACCATCGACAGAGGCTTTTGCATATTTTCGTGTTCCAGGTTAGCAAACTAATTTTTTACACATATATAAGAGAATCAATTCATCTTTATATAATATTGTGTGGAGTCACGACCCTAGATTTTTGAGTCTTTTCTTTTATTTTCCTTAGTATTTTCTTTTGAGTCTGTTTTTATTTTAATTAGCAAATCCACATTCAACCAACCAAAAGCAATCAATTATTTTCTCCCTATAATTAGATACTTGCAAATAAATAGTATCAATAATTAATACCAACAGTAGGAATTAAGTCCTCGTGGGATCGATATTTTTTACTACTTGAACGATACGCACGCTTGCGTTATACGTGTGTGTTTACGCCGGTCAAAGTCCAAGAGTCCTGAAACCACGGGTCACACTCACAAAGGAATAATTAAGTGTTAATCTAAATTCCTTGATCGAATCAAATGGTAGGCTGTTAATATAGGAATACGAGTTATTCCCACATATATTAATCGATTGAGATTGTCTTAATCTATCATGAAAATACTTGACCTACCCTACAGCGGCACTTATTTATGGGATGATAGATTTCCGTGGCATAGTAATTTTTTTAGGTTTCTAATTCGGTATTCATGGTTCATGCATCATGTTTAATGTTATGCTAAAATTGTTTGACAAATTTAATATATGATGAATGAATGTTAAATGCATGTTTATTTTATTTATCAGCCATGGTTTCTCCAATTATTTCCATACTCTCAAAAGATAAATTAACGGGAGAAAACTATATTAAGTGGAAAAGTAACATGAACGATATCCTGGTTTGTGAAGACCTAAACTTTATCATGACGGAGGAGTGTCCTCCTGAGCCGGCCAGAAATGTTGGCCAAGATATGCGCGATGCCTACCAGAAATGGGTCGCAGCTAATGAGAATGCCCAATGCTACTTGCTAACATGGATGTCTGAGGTTATTGCTTCAAAGCATGAACCTATGGCTTCAATATCTCAGATGATGGAGTCATTGCAGGGCATGTTCGGGCAGCCTTTGAAGCGTCAATGTCATGAGGCTATGGTCTCAGCGATGACTGTTAGGATGAAAGATGAGACATCAATCCGAGAGCACGACTTGATGATGATGACCTACCTCAATACAGTTGAAACCCATAGCGCTTGTATTGACGAGAGAAGCCAGGTGATCATGATCATGGAAAATCTTCCAAATAGTTTCCTGCAGTTTTAAAGAAACTATGTTATGATCAAGTTGTCTTTTACTTTGACCCAACTGCTAAATGAGCTCACCCATTAGGAGTCCATACTGATGGATCCTCGTAAACCTAGTGGAGAAACAAGTGTTGCAAAGTCTTTCAAAACTGAAAAGAAGAAAAAGAAACACTAGTAAGGCTAAGGGTACAACTACTTGATATACGTAAAGACCTTTCTGAAGGTAACTAACTATGAGAGTCAGGACAAGGGATGCTGTTTCAGTAAAGTAGTGGGAGTTATTAGTTTTCAATTTTTCAAATAAAATTTATTTGAATTTAAACAAAGTGTAGTTTATTCCTATTTTGTCACAGAATTTTGATTTCTATTTCAAAAATATTTCATGGTGATTTCCATTTTATCTAATAATAATATTTATTATTTCAAAAATGGATTACCTATATGCAAATGAAACCATGAGATAAGTTATATTGTTAAGATTGTTAACATATAACCCACTGCTCAACACTGAAATGTTTAAGGTTGAAAAAGCTAAAACTAAACGGCAAAAGATTTCTCACTATGAAACATATCTATGGCATCTTAGACTTGGTCATATCAGCATTGACCGGATAGATAGGTTTATAAAGAACGCAGCCTTAAACTAGTTAAAGCTCAGAACTTTACCAGTCTGCCAATCCTATTTAGAAGGAAAAATGACCAAGAGACCTTTTACTGGAAAAGGTATAAGAGCTAGTCAGCCACTTGAGCTAATACATTCAGACGTTTACGGACCGAAGAATGTGAGAGCCCGAGGTGGTTATTAATACTTCATCATATTTATTGATGATTATTCAAGATATGAGTATGTTTACCTAATGCGCACAAGTCTGATACTTTTGAAAAGTTCAAAGAGTATCTTGCTGAGGTTGAGAACCAATTAGGTAAAACAATCAAAACTCTACGATCAGATCGTGGAGGATAATACCTTGACAGAGATTTCGAGAGATTCTTGGTTGAGCATGGGATAGTTGTTGGACAATTATGACCCATAGCATCACTATTTGTAAAAGACATTGTGTTTTTGTACAAATTAACTATGTGACAAAGGAAATTGCTCTTTTATCATTTTATAATTGGATTACTTGGATATATATAAATGATAAAAGTCCTTATGATTAGTACCAGATTAATAAGATATGAGACAATATTAATCCACGAAAGGTTTAATCATTAAATATCCATAGTCGTAGTATTATCGAGACTGGACATCGATAATGCGGAATAGGCTAGTATTCTCATATATTTAAGTATTGGATACTTATGCAAGTGTGATAGGAGGTTCTGTTAGCCGTTGGATCGGGAACAGCTTGACTATGGATAGACCCTTCAGAGTCCTATTGGTAGTATGACTATGTGTCTATGGGAATTCGAATCAGGGTAGGTGTATGTGGTCTTAACCTAAAAATTACATCGCTAATACTTGCGACAATCAGTATACTTTGGTTTTGGTCATCCGGAGCTTTAACAGGTTCTATGTATGCCTCTTCTGGGTATACTGAGAATGGTAGTGTATTGGGTGTGATGTCAAGATGAAATTATCACTTCAGTCATATGGAGACGATGATCACGCAGGGATACAGAACTAGTACTCTTAAATGCTGCAGCTATCGGGATAGTATGACTAGGTCATGATTATCTGATTACAGAGACTAGTTGCTAGTGATCTGATATATGTTTCGTACAGGGCAGACACAATTCCAGCCCCAGGCCTAACATGTGATATCTGATACTGGATCGCATTACGTAATACATTGTATACTACGCCTGATAAAGATGATATATTCCTTGTTGAATATTTTTGGAGAATTAGGTAGGCACAATGCTTTGCTAGAAGCCAACCATGTCTTGTAAATCGGTGAGAACGTGGTACGCGGTACACACGAGTCGGATAGTCCGACAACCATATTTACTGCCAACATATCCATGGATTTCTTGGGTCCCTTCACAAAGATACCAATGACATTTGACTCGAACAGAATTAATCTGGGATTAATTATGAGAGAGAAAATTAATCTGGGATTAATTGCGACAAGAATTTATCTGAGATTAAATTCGTCTAGAAGAGAGAACGCGATTAATTTGGAATTAATCGGCAAAATAAATTTAATAGTTAAATTATATTTTACTATTTAATTTATTTAATTGGGCTAAAATAATATATCAGATATATTAATTGAAATTGGATTTCAATGCTGATTTAAAATTGGATTTTAATTCAAGCGAACGAATTAATTTGGAATTAATTCATAAGCGACTTTCGTAATAATTTTGCTAGGCATTATTATTTAATTAAATTGGATTTAATTACGTAGCGACGGAAAACTCGTTTAGTCGGATTAAACGAACAGAGCCCAAAGTGTGTTGTGTAAGCCAACTAGAATTTAGAATTCAATATTGGGTGGGACCCACAACTCACATCACTTGTCAACTTGTGATGTAAGTGGTTGGCAATAAAGTAAATTGGATTTATTACATATCACACCTACCAAGTCAAAATAATTTTTTGGTAATTGTTTTTGGAAAATAAATAACTATTCATTCTCTCACTCTCTTCACCATATGGCCGAAACTTGTTCTTCTTTGAGGAGAATTTTTTCTTTCCAATTTTTTCAAGCTAGCACTTAAAGGAGTCAAAGAAAGGTGATAGGAAAACTCACCCCAAGAGTTTGTAACTCAAAATGAGGGCTTGGAGCTTCTACATTCAAAGAAAGTTTTTGAATTTTTATCCGATCAAAGTGAGTATTTCCCCAACTCCATTTGATTTATTCACACACATATCATATTTAGAAACCTTGGGCATGTATAGGACACTAATAATGGTATCATGAGCCACCTAAACGTGATTTTAAATTCTAGGGTTCATAACTTTAATTTGAGAATTTTATGCTTGAAGTGTGAAAATTCGAAATTGGTTGTTTGGTTATGTTTAGTTGATGATGAATTGGATTTGTGCATCATTGGATTTGAGAAATCGATTGGATCAAAAATTTCCCTAAAATCCAAGACATGGCCGAATGTATACCCTAGAATGCTCATGGTGATTTTTTGAAAATTAGACAATTGGAAATGTTTAAAGCATGAAATAAATCTTGTATGTTGATTTAATTGGATTGAAATCAAATTGAGTGTTATTTTATGCAATTTCCGTGAGATTAAGCATGTTGGAATGGATTGATTTTGCCTCAATTTTATATTGGACATGAATTTGAGAATTAAAGTATGATTAATTTGATAAATTGATGTTTTGAAAATATTAAATTAATCAATTAATTATGATAATTACACTTTAATTAAATTAATGTGATATTTGGAATAGTATGTTAATAATAAATTAGTCTTTAAATTGGATTAGGCTAATTTGTTATATTTGGGCTAATGGGCTTGGTTGGGCCAAGATTAGTTTTGGACAGTTGGGTTGGATCCAATTGGGCCTAAAACCATTTCCATAAAGTCCAAATATTAATATAGTGCCTTTAAAAATTTAATTGGGCCTAATGGGCCTAAATTGATTTTTGTCATATGGTGATTCCTAACTGTTGGGATTTGTATGCCCGACAAGCAAATATGTTCGAAACATGATTGATTAATAAATTTGTGATTCTAATTTATTCCATGTATGCATTTTGACTTGCTTTATAAAATTCAAGAAAATTCCATGATTATTTATGTAGCTTTGAATTAAACATATATGTGTATGTAAAATGTTACATACATATATGCATGGATAAAATTTAAAGAGTAATAATCAAAATTTGTCCATGACTATGATTTGAAGTTGGGAATCTTCAAATCCAAAGTCATAAATACAGTTCATTCCATTATGAATGGTATAGTTCTATCCACACTATATTATGTAGAGACATAGAAATGAATGTATTTTATATAATAAGATTATATTGGACATGACCAGATAAAATTGAAAAGTTCTAATAATTTCCGTTAAATAAAGAACATCAATTTTATCATAATGATGGTCATATATGTGATGATCTTAATTCATTAATTTAGCAGACTCATATATCATATTAATTTATTCTTTAATTTACTCGGTATGGCTTTGTATTTATTACATTTCGTAAACCTTGTATTTTGGGAATAAGTTGAATGAATAGCTGGGAATGCTAACCTGATATAATGAAATCCGTTCATAAGATTCTCTTGTTTGTTAGTTCAGGACCTGAACGATTAGCGCGCAAATTCATAAAAGTTATGAATTAATTGTTCACTTGAGAACTAATGGAAGTCAATGATAAAGATGTAATTGGAGAGGTTAACGGATATTTTATACCTAGCTCCTTTACGAATCTGTTATGGAGGATCATTGCATAGGTAATGACTATATCAATGGACGAATTCTTTGAGTAATTAATTCTATAATTCTGAGAGTGCAATTCTGGGTATTCAGTGGAGTTACTCCAGAATTAATAATTTCGTTTGATTAATAAAAGAGTTTATAATTAATCGACGAAATTATTGGAGCTTAGAATTATAGGTCCATCGGTCCCCTCGTCATCTTCTATCACTGTTCGAATGATTATAATTGCGAAGAAAAATAGTTGTGAATTATTTAAAATAATTATGAATTATTTTACACTCTAATTATTCCATATAGCTCATGTTTGGAAAATATGACAAATGTTGTCTTAATATATCTATTAATAGATAATGTATCTATTTATTAATTTATGAAAATTAATATTTAATTGATTTGATTAATTAAATTTTAATTTAAAAGGATAATATTTCAAAAGTTGAAATTTTATAATTTATTTTAATGAATTATCTTTGATAAATTATGAGATAAATATCAAAGGATTTTAATTTTAATTTTAATTTTTTTGAAAATTAAAATTAATAATATCCTTAATGGATTTGCTTGATAAGAATTTGATTTTGATGAAAGTTAATCAAAAAAAAAAAAAGAAAAAGAAAACAAAATCCCTTTTTAAAAACGTGAGCATAGGTTGCTAAAAGTGATCAATTGATATTTTGATAAAAAAATCAATTTTTTTTAGAGCAACACAAAAACAACAACAATAAACGATAGCAAGGGTGAGAGAAAAAGAAAAAGGAAATAGTTTTCCTTTTGATTTTTCTTGGTTTGGTTTTAAGAAAACTAAAAAGAAAATAACCCTACAGGATTCGTCTCATGTGTTGAGTACAAAAATCCTTCACTAAAATTAGAGTGTTCTTCGCATTTATTTTCACGCCCACACGTGCTGTTTGAGGTGAGGAGATAAGACGAGGAAGATCGTGGTTCAAAGAATCGTGATACAAAGATATCAGGATCTACAGATATATTTCTTACTTGAATTCTAAATATTTATATTATTGATATACTAGAAAATACCGATCCAGTTTTGATTGTTCATGTGAAAATTAAAATTTTTTTTCCTGTTACCCAACACGATTTCCGCTGCGCAAGAACTCTGAAAACCAACAGTAACTTGGGCCTTGGCATCTTGGGTTGGATCCATAATGGCAAAACATATGCCTAAAGAATTAATTGAAAGCCCATTGGACTTTAATTAAATAGTATTGGATGCTAATTGGGCATTTGAGACCCATTTAGATTGGATTTGGAATCCAAGTCTAAAAGGCACTAAAATAAGTGTAATTATTTAATTTGGAATTAGTATTGTAGTTCGATATAATTCAAGAATCCTTACTTTGAGTATTTATTCTTAAACCAGTTGGACTCGTGCAAATCAAATTGTTGTTTGAACATTGGATAGTCATTAATCAAAGATTAATTAATTGAATTAAATTGATTGAACAACATGCTTTGTGTGAATACTTGGATGTCTTTGTAAGAATAATGTATATTGGATGGATATTAGATGGGTGGGGGCAATTTTGGAAATTGTTGTAAGTATGGCACTTATTTATTAAATTGGACCTGCGCCTCCAGCCTTTCACCTCCTTATCTCTTTGTATTTCTCTTCTCACCAATTCCCCTCAATGCAAATGAGGTTTCTCTAATGTATTGTGTAATTGGGAAGAAGTATGTAAAGTGCTAGCGGGAGAGAGAAAGAGAGTGATTTGTTCTAGGAACAAATTTTATTATATATCCATCCGCATATCATTATTAATTTTATTCACGCCTTATTATGCTTTTAGAATGCATGTTTAAGGGTGTATGATGACACCTAATCAAAGATAATAAATTGATTGCCAATTTATGCGAAAAACCCTCACTTTAATATTAAGCGATTTCCTTCCATTGAGTGATTCTCTCTCAAGATCCAAGATTGGCATTGGTTTATTGGCCAAATTCAAGATCATTGTCCATCGCGGATGTGCTTGAACAACAAAGGCCTTGTTATATATCGCATGACTTGGGCAGTTGTGACTTGTTGGCCAAAGTCAAGGTCACTTTTGTACATCGACTTGGATTACGAAGCTTTCCCACTGTCAATGGGCCACGCTTAACTGGAATCATTAAGCTTGTTGAGCCAAAGCCAATGCTATGTTGATTCAGAGGAAAATGTTAGGAAATATATATTGGATATATATCTCGGACTTGGAGGTCCACCTACCGGATCTAGGAATTGGATGAGATCCAATTGATCTCAGAGATCTACCTAGTTAAGTTTCATACAACTTGTTGGCCAAAGTCAAGGTTGTGTATTATTTAACGGGATCCTAGCCCACTAGGAAACTGGGTTTCCCGAGTACTCAACAGAGGGTTAGAGGCTCGCCGAAAAATAGTGGGAGGCTAGTATTAAATTTGCAATTTCGTTTAATACTTGCTAAACGCACTCTTTTAATTTTATTTATCGTCGTTATAAATATATTAGTTGGACTAATATTTGTTTTATTGCTTTCTTTGAACAGTTAGACTGTACAAGACACTACTCCACTTGTAGTTGGTTATATAGTTGGACTATAGTAACCATTACATTTTGAGTGTACTCGAAATCGCTGATTGGATAGTTGGACTATTGCAATCAAGATGGCTGGAAAGATTATCGCTAGGGACATCATAATGGGCGATAATGTCTTTAACGGCTCCAATTTTCTACATTGGGAGATGAATCTCATGATAGTCTTGGGAGCCGAGAAGTTACTCTATGTCATAGAGAAACCTCTCGGGCCTGAGCCCGGAGTTGAGCAAATAATAGAGCATGAGTTTTTGAAGACTCATTTTGATGATAACTTTAGCGCTCAATCCGTAATGCTTGCCGCAATGACTCCTCAATTTCATCGTCAGAATAAAGGATTGGATCCTTATAGTATGATGTTGAAATTGAAGGATCTTCACAGGTCTAATCTTAGATCTCAGAAGCATGAGTTGCGAAAGAAGCTCTTTCGCTCGCGTATGTCAGAGGGTACATCTGTCGAGCACTATGTGTCGTAGATAATTACTGACATCGAACAGCTAGGTCAGCTGGGTATAACCATCGAGG
This sequence comes from Zanthoxylum bungeanum, assembly GCA_019454045.1. Taxonomy (NCBI): domain Eukaryota; kingdom Viridiplantae; phylum Streptophyta; class Magnoliopsida; order Sapindales; family Rutaceae; genus Zanthoxylum; species Zanthoxylum bungeanum. The sequence goes on from SKCR01030527.1 coordinate 99,673, forward strand.
CCGAGACTTCCATAGATTTGATCTTACAGTCTCTGCCCGAGTACTGGGGCGGGTTCGTCATGAACTACAATATGATGAACCAAGAAAAGACTCTTGGAAAGTTAATGGCGATGCTGAAAGAAGTAGAGGCAGAGCTTCTAAAGGACAAGGCTAAATTATCACAGTCTTCTTGGAAGACTAAGGACATATCTGTAGGACACAGAAACTGGGCGACGCATGCTGTTCCGGGCTCGCGGCCCGGTTGGGAGTACGGAGTAGCCCACGGGGGACAAAACCGGAGAATAATGGAGTTGCCACCCGGTGTGAACCGGGAAAATGAGATTTAAGGCCGCACTCACCCATCGCAAGGGAAAACCTCAAATCGTTGGGTTCGGAATGGTCCCTTACTTATGTCACTTGTAATGAAAGGATTTGTACAATAATTTAGTCAAGCCTAAGTAACACCTATTTCCAAGAGTATTATGCTTCTAAGTTCATATGCACGAAAATAAAACTTACACCTAAATTTGCATACATCTTACATCTAAGTCTGCATGCTCGAAAGTGAATCAAAGTAGCGACAAACATACAACTTCATAAGCATATTGTATTCATGAAAGCACAAACGCACAATAATCACACAAGCGCACATAAAAGCAATCAAATAATGGCGAACATGTAATTTCATAAACATACCATACTTATACATGCGGAAACATAAACAATAGCCATTACATATTGATGCGTAAATAAGAGAGTCAACTAGGTACATAATGCAAAAAAGACAATTAAGGAGGCAGTTAAGCATTAAAGTAAACATGCTATGATGTGATGCAAAAGAAGATAACTAATATTGACACAAACACACACGTGGGCATTTTTCCAAGTGGTACGTGGAATTGTATCCCAAGTACAGATCATACTACCGTCCATTCGGAATCGGCTATGAAATTTATGTCCGGGTTCCATCCTATATACCACGAGAAATAATGCCCAAATGCTATCATAACATGGGTACAAAAATGAAAATAGATCGAGCCAAGACAAAGATAGATGATGCAATCAATATATGAAAGACGCGGCAAATATCGTGGTAAAGGTAGCCTTTTAGGCTTTTCTTCCCCCAAATGGAGAACCTTTTAATCCAACATAATAAGCCCATGCGCTTTTCATTACAATGCGTACAAAGATAAAGATAACTATATGGAACTTCGTAATGCATGCGTAAATAAAGCAATGATGTGCAAAAGGATAAATGACATAGTAAGAAACGCGGCAAGACATCGTGGTAAAGGCTTTTAACCCCTTGACATAGAGGACCTTTAATCCCACTTATCAAGCTCATGCGCAAATAACACAATGCATATACAAATTAAAGACCACGATATCAGACTTCATGTATCCGATTGAACATATCTCACATTCAATCGAATACGCATTATCCGGCGTGGGAAAGCATCGTGGTAAAGGCTTTTAACCCCTTGACTTAGAGGACCTTTAATCCCACTTACTAAGCCCATGCGCAAACAACACAATGCATATATAAAAAGGTAAAGACAATGATATCGGACTTCGTGTATCCAATTGAACATATCTCACATCCAATCGAATATACATTATCCGGCGCGGAAAGCATCGTGGTAAAGGATTTTAACCTCTCAAAATAGAGGACCTTTAATCGCACTTACTAAGCCCATACGCTTATACCCGAGTGAACATATCTTACATTCAACCGAATATACATCATCCAGCGTGGCAAAGCATCGTGGTAAAGGATTTTAACCTCTCGAAATAGAGGACCTTTAATCGCACTTACTAAGCCCATGCGCAAACAACACAATACATATATAAAAAGTAAAGACAACGATATCGGACTTCGTGTATCCGATTGAACATATCTCACATCTAATCGAATATACATTATCCGGCGCGGCAAAGCATTGTGGTAAAGGCTTTTAACCTCTTGACTTAGAGGACCTTTAATCCTACTTACTAAGCCCATGCGCTTTATCTCATCATTACATAAACAAATAACATGCGAAAATCAAATAGTGAATAATAAACAAATCAAAACAACATAAAACAAAATATGCGTCGTTTACTCAAGTGGTACGTGAAGTTGTATCCCGAGTACAAATCATACTACCGTCCATTCGGAATCGGCTATGAAATTTATGTCCGGGTTTCCATCCTATATACCAAGAGAGGCGACACATTTTTCATTTTATTCAAGGGCCCCAACATACATCATTTTACAATTCATGCATTTTATATCTATTCAAGGGCCGCAACATGCTTCACTCCACAATAATCATGCAAACGAAACTCAATAAATAATAAAAATACAACTGAAAATGGATGTGAAAAAATACCCTAAGGTCTAAACTTTTTCGTCGACTTTCGGACTCGCGTTTCACGGTGATCAGAAGGGTGAAAGCTCCGCAACTTTTCTGGTTTACTAGTTTGCAATTTTCCTCACTGTTTCGCTACTCAAGCTACTGTTTTAACTTTGTTTCGCTGCTGTTTTACTGCTATTGCTGCTATATTTAGGCCACTATTTTTGGTGTTTAGGCTACTATTTTCTGTGGTTTTAGGCTACTGTTTTCTGTGGTTTTAGGCTACTATTTTTGCGGTTGAAGGGCTGCTATTTTTACGGTTAAAGGGCTGCTATTTTGTGGTTGAAAAGGCTGCTGTTTTTGCGTGTTTTACTCACTGTTTTGGGGATTTATGGGCTGCTATTTTGTGGTTGAAAAGGCTACTGTTTTTGCATTTTTCTGGCTTCTGTCTTGCGGTTAAGAAGGCTGTTGTTTGTGAATTTTTTCCTCACTATTTTTGGAATGTATTTTCGGTAATTGCAGGGTATATGGACTGCTGTTTTTCAGTGGTTTTATGGTGTTTGGGGCTGTGATTTTTCGGTAATGTGAGGTGATTTAGGGGCTGTAAGTTTCGGTGGTTGTATGGTGTTTATGGGTTTTGATTTTCGGTGGTTGTATGGTGTTTAGGGGCTGTGAGTTTTTGGTTATGGAAGGGGATTTTTGAGTGATATGTTCGGCAATGGAGAGGAGAAGAGGAGAAAAATTCTTTGCTTGTTATTCTTTGTATATGAGTGTAAGAGAGTGAGAGTGGAGAGGATGTGTCTTGGCAATGTGTTTCTTTTATAGAAAAAGGGGATGAGTGAGTCCTTGCTTGACAAGGAAGGGATTTGTGCATTTAATTAGGATATGATTTAGTTTCAAACAAGGAAAACCAAAGATTGAGGGGGGACAAAATTAGTTCAAATTAGGAAGTTAGTATATTTAATTTGTATTGTTTAGGCATGATATTTGTTAAGCTAGGAATACAATATTTTTAATTAGGAATAAAAATATTCTTGATTGGGAATATAATTTGTTGATTGATTTTAATTAGGCATGATTTTATTTAATGTTTTTATTTAATTTGGTATATGATTTAATTAATATTTTATTTAATTTGGTATATGATTTAATTAATTTGGTTGTATTTTAAGGGCCTTGGGCGTGTGGGCCAAGGTGGTGGGCGTGTGGGTTGGCTTTGGTGGTGGGCTTGGTGTGTTAGGTGTTGTGTTGGCTTGGTGAGTGGGTTTGGGCCAAGGTTAAATGGTTTGCGGTGTTTTAAGGCTAAATGTGCTTTAAAACGGAGGTCCAACGAGTGAGCCTGGAGCTAAACAAGGTAGTGTCTCCAAATGAGACTCATCATAGGGACTCACATGAAAAAATGCATTGCCTACAGTTGCCCCCACTTTGATGGGACTTGTGCAATGTGTGACTTTGAACAATCCTATCAAAGTTATGCAATGCATTTTCACTTACCTGGCTCGCCAGCTGCCTCGAACTGAGTTGATGCTACAGTGGACCTCGATCCTGGGACGCATCCCAATAGCTTCAACCGACAACGGGGGCCTCGACCCTAGGACGCATCCCAATACCGCTGATAAAATATAGGCCCGACCCTGGGACGCATCCCAAAACTAACGATGCAGGGGGCCAACGACCCTGAGACGCATCCCGATAACTGCACCCGACAACGGGGGCCTCGACCATGTGACGCATCCCGATAACGTTGCCAATGTGGGTCACGACCCTGGGACACATCCCTGAAATTGCTGATGACGCGGGTTACAACCCTGGGACGCATCCCCGAAACTGCTGATGTGGGCCTCGCCCCCTGGGACTCATCCCCAAAACCGAAACTGCGCTGACGTTGCTTTTGATTGTCTCATCTCTGCCGCTTTCTCTTTTCTTCTTCGAACCTGCGAACACAAAACAAAACAAACACGAAGAGAATGCAAGGTATGTTACGTGTATGCATGCATGCATGATTTTCTTATTCCTTTGGGTTAGGTCTTCTGTCAACCTTCCTGATGACTGCTCAGTCTTTTCTTCCTTAGGCAAAGTACTGCTTCAATCTGTCTCATTGATCGGCTCGGTGAACTCATTCCCTTCCAAGTCTGACAGTCTCATTGCTCCATTTCCCATTACTTTCTGCACTATGTAAGGTCCTTCCCAGTTAGGTCTGAACTTTCCTCTCGGATCTGTCGTCGACGGCCTTGACTGCTTAAGTACCAAATCACCCTTTCTGATCTTGGTGGGACGTACTTTCTTGTTGAATGCTCGGGCTAGTCTCTTCTGATACAACTGCATGTGATACAAAGCCTTCATTCTCTTCTCATCCAGCAGTGCTAACTGATCAAACCTCTGTGCGGCCCATTCTTGTTCCTGTAACTTTGCCTCTGCTAATAGCCTCATAGACTGTTTCTATTCCGTAGACTAGAGAGTAAGGTGTGGCCCCTGTTGCTGTTCTCACTGATGTTTTGTACCCCCACAAAGCATACGGTAGTTTTTCGGCCCAATCTCTGCAGTTTTCTATCATCTTGGCTAAAATTGTCTTTATTGTCTTGTTGGCTGCCTCAACTGCCCCATTTGCCTGCGGCCTATACGGTGAGGACTTGTGATGGCCTATCCCATATTTTTGTGGCATTGCCTTTGTCCCTCCTTGAAACTGAACTTCGTTGTCCGTCACTACATGGTGCAGCATACCGTACCAAAAAATGAGATTCCGAGCTATAAACTTTGCCATCTGCTTTGCTGTAACATTGCAGAATGATTCGGCTTCCACCCATTTCGAGAAGTAGTCTACTGCCACTACTATAAAGCGATGCCCATTCGATGCATTTGGTCGAATCTCTCCAATCATATCAATTCCCCATGCTGAGAAAGGCCACGGCTCTGACAACCCGTGCAACTCTGTGTGCGGTAAATGATTCAAATTACCGTGTGCCTGACAATTATGACAGTGCTTTACCATCTTCGCACAGTCTGTCTCCATGGTCGACCAGTAAAAATCTTGTCTCACTATCTTGCGGGACAGATTCAACTCGTTCATGTGCAGACCACATACCCCGGCGTGTACTTCTTCCATTACCTGCTGAGATTCTTCTTTTCTCAAGCACTTCAACTGAATACCGTTTGCTTGCCTCTTGTACAGTTCCCCTTTCAAAATCACATACTGGGAAGCTAACTTCTGAATGGCTATTCTGTCTTTTCTGCCTGCTCCCTCTGAGAGTTCCCCATGTTCCAGATACCTCTGAATGTCATGATACCAAGGTTTACCGTCATAGACCTCTATTTTCATAATTCTCTCTCAGGTCTTCTTCCTGTTGTCAGTATCAACGGTCTCATCACTAACTTTTCTAGATTTTCCCAAGTCGCTGCAAGTGTAGCCAATGCATCTGCCATCTGATTCTCTTCTCTTGGCAAGTGCTAAAACTTACAATCGGGGATAACCTGTGCCAACTTTCTGAGGTAAAAAAGGTAAGGTTTCAACCGTTCTTCTTTCAATTCCCATTCTCCTCGCATCTGCTGAACTACCAACATAGAATCTCCATAGACTTCCATACTCTCGGCCTTCAAGGCTATCAATGTATTCAAACCAAAAGCACATGCTTCATACTCGGCCATGTTGTTTGTTACTCTGAATGTCAACCTTTTGGCCAAAGGCAAGGTCTCTCCTTCGGGGGTCACTATCACAATCCCAATTCCGGCTCCCTTGTAATTCACTGCTCCGTCAAAATACATTTTCCATCTCTGAACTGTTATTGCTTGGATCTCTTCATCTGGAAATTCAAACTTATATTGATCCCCTTCAACAGGTTGCAATGCCAGAAACTCTGCTACTGCTCGCCCTTTGACCACTTTGGTGGTGAGATACTCAATGTCAAACTCTGTCAGCAATACTAACCATCTGCCTAATTTCCCCAATAGCGAAGGCACTAAATGCAGATATTTCAGAGGATTCTCCTTTGCCACTACCTGGATCTTGTAAGACTGGAAATAATGCCGCAATTTTCTGGAAGCCCATACCACTGCGAGACATATCTTCTCTACTTCTTGATAACGAGTTTCATACGAGAGCATCTTCTTACTCAGATAATAGACTGCATGTTCTACCCCTGTCTCACCTGTCTGTACCATCATTGCCCCCAGTGCTTCTGATTCTATGGCCAAGTACAATATCAAAGGTCTGCATGGTTTCAGAGGTTTCAATACATGAGGCTTTACCAAGTACTCTCTGATCTTGTCGAAGGCTGCTTGACACTGCTCATTCCATTTTACCGGCTGATCTTTTCTCAAAAGTTTGAAGATAGGCTCACATACTGACGTCAACTTGGCGATGAACCGACTGATGTACTGAATCTTCCCCAGGAATGCTCTGACTTCCTTCTCAGTCTTCGGTGCTGGCATTTCTATGATTGCTTTGATCTTTTCAGAGTCTACCTCTATTCCTCCCATTCCCACTGTATGTCCCAGCAATTTTCCTGATGCCACCCCAAACACACATTTCTTGGGATTTAGCCGCAGGTTGTATTTGTCAACTCTCTGAAGGAACCTTTCCAGTGCTTTAATATGCCCAACTCTTGTCTCTGATTTCACCATCATGTCATCCACATACACTTCAATCTCTTTGTGCATCAAGTCGTGGAATAGTGTAGTGGCCATCCGCTGATAAGTAGCTCCCGCATTCTTGAGCCCAAACGGCATCACCTTGTAATAATAAGTACCCCACTCGGTAACAAAGGTAGTCTTGTGTTTATCTTCCTCAGCCATAAGAACTTGATTGTAACCTGAAAACCCGTCTGCAAATGAATACATAGCAGATAAAGCCGCACTATCAACCAGTACGTCTATATGCGGTAGAGGAAAATCATCTTTCGGGCAAGCTTTGTTGAGATCTCTGTAGTCCACACACATTCTGACCTTCCCGTCTTTCTTCGGCACCGGCACAATATTAGCCAACCACTCAGGATACTTTACTACTTCCAAGAACCCCACATCTATCTGTTTCTTAACTTCCTCTCTGACTTTCTCAGCCCATTCTGGTCTCATCCATCGGAGCTTCTATTTCACCGGCCTCATATTCGGATAAGTTGGTATTGTGTGCTGGGTAATGTTTCTGTCTACTCCAGGCATGTCCTCATAGGACCAAGCAAACACTTTGGCATATCTGACCAATACTTCTTCTAATTTCTCCCGCTCTTCAGCGGTAACTTCACTTGCAATCAGAATTTCCTTAGGACTCTCAGGTGTACCAAGGTTAAATGCATTTGTTTTGGTGGAGCTGATATCAAATATACTCAAGTCATGCAAGTTAGAGCAAATAGACTCAGGCAAATAAGCGAAATGATTGTCTTTATTGCTAACAAATGCGGGGGTACACTCAAATAAATCAGGAAGATAAATGTCCTCATCTTCTACAGACACTTCTTCCTCTGCAACCGGGTTCTTCTCAGGCTCTTTATCCTCCTCAAGAGTCAGGCTCTCCAACTTCATCAGTTATTCTTCCCAATTCTCTTCTTCTTTCTTCATAATTTCTTCCATCATCGGCTTCTTACCCAGCATATCCTGGAAGATCTCAAATCCAGGCACCACAATCCCATTAACTTCCACCGGTTCAGGCTCCCTTGATACCCCGAAGCCTTCACAAATCATTCCATCAGTTTCAGACCTTTCTTCTTAACCTTCGGCTTTTCTTCATTAGATGTGTATCCCAAACCCTTCCGAGTAGTTTGTCCTCTGAAATCTGGCAATTTTAAACCTTCACCCGGCTCAAACTTCATTTTTTTCATGATCTTAGCCACCCTAAGATCCACCCATTCCTCAAAAGTTGCTGACACCTGAAACCTCGTGAAAGGCTGTATCTCCAAGGCAGCCACAGCATTATCTATCTCAGCTCGGATGGTAACAATCTCTCCCTCATACAGGAACTTAATCATCTGATGCAAAGTGGATGGCACGCCCCCAAGTTTGTGAAACCAAGGCCTTCCCAACAATAAAGTGAAAGTAGTCGGAATGTCCAACACCGTGAACTCAACTTCGTCTTCAATTGGGCCCACTTTGACCACTGCCAAAAAATACCATCAACTCCTCGTTTGCTGTCATCATAAGCTTTGATGGTCATACTGGAGGGGTCCAAATCCGTTGCTTTCATACACAGCTTTGCCAAAATCTTCAACGGGCACACATTGATGGACGAGCCGTCATCCACCATCACACATGACGTTCTCTTGCCTTTTACCTCAGCCCTGATGAACAAAGGTCTATTATGGTTTCTCCCTTCAGCCAGGAGTTCTTCCTCAGAAAAAGTGATTGCCTGCAAGGCCTCCTTTTGCACTGATCCCACAAACATCGTCGGATTAGCATCCTCTGGTACCACTATTTTGCTCAAGGCTTCAACCATAGCCTGCCTGTGCTCCTGTGATGAACACAACAATTCCCAGATGCTGACCTGTGCCCGGGTTTTTTTTAACTGGCGCAGCACTGTATCTCCCTCAGAATTATCCCTATTTTCTGCCACTTCCCTTCCTTCAGTCAACACTTCTTTACCCTTTTCAGTCATATCATTGTAGAAACGCCCGCTGCGTGTCATACCCCTCACTTCTTCTTCATCACTACTAGAGAAGTCTGCCCAGAAATTCTTCCCATGTTCGGTTTCATCTTCGCTGTTACTATCCCAAATCCCAAGGCAAACGGCTTGGAGGTCAAAGGATTTGAGGACAAGGTTCTCGGGTAGGCCAGAGTTTATCATATATGTTGGTGGCGGGACAGAGTGGTAATTTGGTAAAGGGTTCTGGTGTGTGTTGGAGCGTTCTGTTTCAGGGTCAGGTATCTTTTTGGAGTCTATAAGGTCTTGGATTTCATGGCGGAGTCGGGCACAATTGTCGGTATCATGGATTTTCTGTTGGTGGAATTGGCAATATTGGTTTAGGTTGAGATGTGGTGGTGGAGTGTTTAGGAGTGGTTTTGTTTCTAGGGGTTTCAGAATTCCTTATCTCTTCAATTTCTCCAATAATTTGGACAAGGGTCTACCCAAGTTGGAGAATCTCCGGTTTTGGATAGCGGTAATCTCAGAAGAAACGGGCTTTGTTCCCGATGTTCCCCCAATGGGCCTCCTGTTCAGACCATAGAATTTTCTATTCTCGGCCTCTTCTTCCTCAATATCCATGACAGTTTCCCTCAACTGTCGAAAATCAGTAATCATGGAGGTCATCCTCTTTAGCTTCTCATAAATGGAGGGCTTGGTGCCCTTGATGATCATTTTTATCTGGTCCTTCTCTGAGGGCCTGGTCTGCATCTTCAGGAGCTGGCTTCTCCAGCGGTCCATATACTCCTTGAAACTCTCTTCCGGTTTCTGCCTGGTGTTCTCCAGATCACGGAGTGACAGATCTATCTCCAAGTCTGTGACATACTGTTTTAGGAATGCATCAGCCAATTCCCTCCAATCTTCCCTTACTTTCTTCTCAAGGCCGTGATACCATACCACCGGTGCCCCCTCGAGTGACATTCCAAACATCTTATGCACCTGTCGCATTGTCAAACCCACGGAACTCATAACTGATACATACTGACGGAGATGAACCCTCGGATCCCCATTCCCGTTGAACTTAGCCATATCCGGCATCTTGAACTGAGCATGCAACTATTCTTCGAAGGTCATTGCCTCATAATCTAACAACTCTTCATGTTTACCCTTCATTTTACGGGTAACTGTTTCAACCTGATCCCGAAGCTTCTGAAATTCTGCCTGAGACCCAATCACTCTGCCTGTTGCATACTCTGCCATGTCATCATCAAAAGCGGGGATATCATCCTCTAACCCATTCGGAGGCTCCTCGCACCTCACATTCTCAGAACTCCCCCCAGCACGGGGTACAACCATACCAGCCACAACAGTAGTCAACGCTTGCAACTATTCAGTAATTTTGGCGAGACCATTTTCCAACTGATCTATCTGGGATACCTCGTTATCGGATGTACTCATATCTGTTACCGGTCTTTTAGTGAGTCTTCCCTCTTCCCTAACCCAACGGAGTCTATAATGTCTTTTAGAGACATAGAGGGTGTTAACAAGATATATGTATGCATGAGATGAATGAGATGCATGCGATACAAGGAATATATCAACTTATTAAAATTTTCACACAAATCGGCCCATCATCATTTTAGAAGCTTTTGGGCTAACTGTCATAGGAGTGAACTCGTCCCAGTTTAAATGGCCCAACAAGTTCACATCTCATGGCAAGAAGTCCAACCGTTATCCAAATGATAATGTTCCTAAACACAAACATATAATGACTCATTGGCGTTTTGGAAGCTTTTGGCTCGATCACCATAAGATATGTTCTTGTCCCAGTTTAAATGGCCCAACAAGCCCATATCTCATGAAAAAAGGTCCGAATGGATCCAAATGACAATGTTCCCAAACAAAAGCATATAATGGATAATCCAGTCATAAAGCAATAATTTTTACAGAGCGGCCCATCGACATTTCAGAAACTTTTGGCCCAATTGTCCTAGGATACGAACTCGTCCCAGTTTAAATGGCCCAACAAGTTCGCATTTCTGACAAGAAGTCGAACTGCATCCAAATGAGGATGGTCCACAAGTACAAGGAAATAGTTGCTATAGGCCATACAATCCCGGTCTACGTGTGGGTTTGCGGGAGTGTAGACAAAGACTCTCGCTGGCGAAGGATTGCCCACAACTAGGTCTCCCCACTCAAGGGTTCGAGCGACCAAGTGAGCGTACCTTTTTTATAACTTTCAGTACGTGCCAACGAGTTATGGTGTGTGACTGACTGTCAGATGGATTTCCCGTTGTAGATTCCCCAGAGGGACGGTGGAGTGAGGCTCTCTTAAGTACCATAGCCTCTTAGGCTCTTATCGCTTGGTGTCAGGAATAAACAACGATTCCACCAAATTATTCCATCACAGTAGGCTACGAGTAGATGATTATCTAGATGCCTTCACAGCTTTTCCTTTTAGAAAGGTAGTGAGTGAAGGAAAACACCAAACCATTACCTAACCTCAAAAATGCCTTTGATTATACCCCTTTCAACCCACGATAGACACGGTAAATTAAAGCACAAATCCAAACATTACAAGACATTATTTCGGGGCCGATTCTCTATCCCTAGTGGAGTCGCCATACTGTGGGACACAGAAACTGGGCGACGCATGCTGTTCCGGGCTCGCGGCCCGGTTGGGAGTACGGAGTAGCCTGCGGGGGACTAAATCGGAGAATAATGGAGTCGCCACCTGGTGTGAACCGGGAAAATGAGATTTAAGGCCGCACTCACCCCTCGCAAGGGAAAACCTCAAACCGTTGGGTTCAGAATGGTCTCTTACTTATGTCACTTGTAATGAAAGGATTTGTGCAATAATTTAGTCAAGCCTAAGTAACACCTATTTCCAAGAGTATCATGCTTCTAAGTTCATATGCACGAAAATAAAACTTACACCTAAATTTGCATACAACTTACATCTAAGTCTGCATGCTTAAAAGTGAATCAAAGTAGCGACAAACATACAACTTCATAAGCATATTGTATTCATGAAAGCACAAACGCACAATAATCACACAAGCGCACATAAAAGCGAATCAAATAATGGCGAACATGCAATTTCATAAACATACCATACTTATACATGCGGAAACATAAACAAATAGCCATTACATATTGATGCGTAAATAAGAGAGTCAACTAGGTACATAATGCAAAAAAGACAATTAAAGAGGCAATTAAGCATTAAAGTAAACATGCTATGATGTGATGCAAAAGAAGATAACTAATATTGACATAAACACACACGTGGGCATTTTTCCAAGTGGTACGTGGAATTGTATCCTGAGTACAGATCATACTACCGTCCATTCGGAATCGACTATGAAATTTATGTCCGGGTTTCCATCCTATATACCACGAGAAATAATGCCCAAATGCTATCATAACATGGGTACACAAATGATAATAGATCGAGCCAAGACAAAGATAGATGATGCAATCAATAGATGAAAGATGCGGCAAATATCGTGGTAAAGGTAGCCTTTTAGGCTTTTCTTCCCCCAAATGGAGAACCTTTTAGTCCAACATAATAAGCCCATGCACTTTTCATTAAAATGCGTACAAAGATAAATATAACTATATGGAACTTCGTAATGCATGCGTAAATAAAGCAATGATGTGCAAAAGGATAAATGACATAGTAAGAAGCGAGGTGATGAGTGGTAAAACTATCACTATTTCTCACTCAATTAACTTAATATTTTGTATAGTTTCTTGAGTTTTGTGAATATTTTGATGTGTTTTGTGTTATTTTGTAGATAAATAAAGTTTCAGGACATTCTGGAGGTGATTTGGAGCAAAACTGTGAAAATTGGCAAAAAGGGTATTTTGGTAATTTTAGGCATCTCGACACCGAAACCCTTGGCATCCCGACCTCTAACGTGCACCGGAGACTGCTAATATGCGCCATTTCAACAAGTCAAAGTTGCCAAGTTTGACCTTGCTAACGTGCACCATGCCACGTGTCATCATCACAAGCAATCTGCTAACGTGCACCGCATGCCACGTGTCAAAAATTCAACGAGCCGTTTTTTTAGCCACCATGCCACATGTCGAAAATTCAGCGATCCAAAAAAATAATAAAAAAAAAATGAGAGAAATAATAATAAAGAATTGTATTTTTTTTGCCTATAAATTGAGTTTGATTTCTTAAGTTTCAAATGTACCTCATCCTCTGAAATCCTTATAAATAAATTGAGAGTTCTCTTCTTTATTTTCTTTTATTCAGTTTTCTTTACGTTTGTAGTAGTAATTCTCTTCTATAAATAGTAGTTTCCATTCATCCATGAGGAGCTAACTTCTCCATGCTGAGGTAAAAATGTAATTCTTTTACTTTTGCTATTTAGATAAATCTCCCTTAAAATATAATATATAAACTATTTAAAACCTGAATTAATAAAGGATACCGCCATTCCGGACGGTTGGTTATTCAATTTAAATTGGTTAAACCTGACTTAATGAGGATACCGCCATACTGGACGGTTGGTTTAAGTTTATATTTCTGTTCCGCCTTATGGCTGGTATATTTGAATTTGACTTAATCAGGATACCGCCATTCCAGACGGTTGATTTAAAATATCACAAGATTATATATATATATATTATTTTATGGGAGATATCTAAATAGTGAATAATAGAAGTTAATTCCTTTTACCTTAGCATTTCTTTTTATTACTTTTCAGTAATTTCATTTTATGTCTTTTAAGTTTATATCAGCTTTAGCTATGTGTTGTAACTAAATTAAATATCTAGGGTTGTGATAAAATCTAATATCACCGATTTTAAAAAGGGTTAGATTATAGTTTGGGTAATTAAAGAGTTATTTGTTGAGTCATTATCTTAATGCCTTTTTATTAACTGATCACTAATAAAATTAAATAGATAAACCTAAAATGAACTAGACATATAGACTTTAAGTTTAAAGACCTTATACTCAACAACCCACGATCTTCTTTAAGGATAGATAAACCTTTAATAGATTTCCTTACAGGATATGAATATACCTGTTGGGCGGGGGTAATCATAATTGGAATTCAAACTTAATGAATCTAGGTAATTTGGTTGACATAGACATATGATTCAATTGAATTAAACTAGGTATTTGTAAATGACCATCGGAATAGGCTTTTACATAATTTAATATTCCAGATTAATAAATCAATATTTACCCAACTATGATTTAACTACTTCATCTTTTAATTAATATTGGAAGAATTCACAACCCTAGATAGTTTTAATTCTCATTAATCTACTCTCAATTTCTTTTACTTGTTTTAAATTTAGAATCATCATTATCCTTTCAAACAACTTGTTAGATATTAGTAATCACTTGACCTCATAAAATTAATAGAATATATATTAAGTCCTCGTGGGAACGATACTTTTTATACTACTTGAACAATACGTGCGCTTGCGTTATACGTGTGTGATTACGCCGGTCAAGTTTTTGTTGCCATTGTCGGGGACTTCTTTATCTTTTACTATTAGTTTAGGGGTTAGATACGTTACTTGTATCTAATTTTATTTTTACTTATTGTTTTCGTTTTATTGTGTTTCAGGTTATCAGAATCTTAATGAGACGAACCAGAAGCTTTGAACTACGACCGCTTGACCCAGAAATCGAAAGAACCATCAGACAGTTGAGAAGGGAAAGGAGACAAGGCCAAGAAGCAATTGTTAACATGGAACCTGAACCTTTGGAGATTGCACCACCAATTCCCATTCGAGACAGAACCATTCCGGTGGTTGATGGCCTCATTTCATGTATTGTACTTCCTCCTTTACCAGCGAATGCAGGTGACATCAAAACTTGAATTCAGTTGATTCAGCAATCAGTGCAATTTGGGGGAAAAGCAACTGAAGATCATAATACCCACATCAGCAACTTCCTGGAAGTTTGTGGCACTTTCAATTACAACCGAGAAGCTGAAGAAGCAATGAGACTGCGTGTTTTTCCATACTCCTTGAAGGACAGAGCTAAAGCTTGGCTACATTTACTTCCAGCAGGTTCTATCAGAACTTGGAACACTTTAGCCACCAAATTTCTTGCAAAGTACTTTCCACCAGCCAGAACTAGAAAACTGAGGAATGACATTACATCCTTTGTACAACAAGAATCAGAAACTCTTTACGAAGCTTGGGAAAGGTATAAAGATTTGCTCCGGAAATGTCCTCACCATGAGATTCCAAAATGGCTTCAAGTCCAAACATTCTATAATGGACTTTCTGGAATAATGAGAACCACAATTGATGCTGCTGCTGGAGGAGCATTGATGGCAAAAGAATAAGATCAAGCTTGGGACCTAATCGAAGAAATCGCCAACAACAATTCCTTGTGGCCAACAGAAAGAAGCATGATTCAACGAATTGCTGGAATTTATGAGGTTGGAGCCAATTCAGCAGTCAGTACCAACTAGATCAAATATGCAAATTCATGGAGACTCTCGGTATGTAAAGCAACATTGGAACCACAAATTCACCATATGGAGAAGCACCAGAACAAAATCAACATGAAGAAACGGTGAATTATGTCAACAATTTCAACAGACAGAAGAACAATCCATATTCCAACACCTACAATCCAGGGTGGAGGAATCATCCCAATTTCTCATAGAGCAACAATTCAGGGCAAAAGAACTATCCACCACCTGGATTCTAGCAATAAAACAAAAGCAAGGAGTTTGAAAAAGACCCAGAGAAATGAAAGATTGGCTTGCAGAGATGTTCAAAAAGCAACAAGCAGCATATGATGCTATGTTTCAAAACCAATCTGCTTCCATCAAAGCACTGGAGAATCAAATTGGAAAACTAGCCAATGCTCAGAGTTACAGACCACCAGGAAATCTTCCCAGCAATACAGAACCAAATCCGAGGAACCGAGGGAAGGAGCAATGTCAAGCCATCACCTTGAAAAGTGGTACTGAAATCAACAAAGATGTTGGAATCAAGCAACCGTTGAAGATATTCCAAAAGAAGCAAAGAAACAGATAGGAGGAAAAAGAAATAAATGAAAAAGAAGCAAAGGAAAAAGAACAGATCACTCCACCTCCACCTTTTCCTCAGCGTCTTCAGAAAAGCAAACTGGACAAGCAGTTTGCTCGATTCTTGGAGGTTTTCAAAAGCTGCACATCAACATCCCTTTTGCAGAAGCTTTGGAACAAATGCCCAGTTATACTAAATTCATGAAAGACATTCTTTCACGAAAACGGAGATTGGGAGATTATGAGACAGTAGCATTATCAGAAGAATGCAGCGCCATCATTCAGAGAAAACTTCCCCCAAAGTTTAAGGATCCTGGAAGTTTCACCATTCCTTGCATCATAGGAGAACATAACTTCGGTAAGGCTTTATGTGATTTAGGTGCAAGTGTTAATTTAATGCCTTTTTCCATTTACAGGAAACTGTAAATTGGAGAAGCAATGCCTACCTCAGTTTCACTACAACTTGCTGATAGAACGCTCGCATTTCCAAGAGAGTTGTTGAACATGTGCTGGTTAAAGTTGATAATCTCATTCTCCCAGCAGACTTCATTATCCTTGACATGGATGAAGACAAAGATGTGCCAATCATCCTTGGGAGACCATTCTTAGCAACAGGTCGAACAGTGATTGATGTACAAAAAGGAGAACTGACCATGAAAGTTCAGGACCAAGAAGTTACCTTCAATGTTTTCAAAGCCATGAAATTCCCAAGTGAAGAAAAAGAGGAAGAATGTTTCAGAATTGATGTTGTTGATAGTATCATTCATGATACTGATACAGTTCCTACAGACAAACTTGAAGCTTGCATCACCAACATGACTGAAACTGAGTTAGATGTTGAAATTCTGGAATGTATCAACTATCTTGACAAGCCATTTCGTTTCAAAGTGACACAACCAATTGAAAGTTTGGAACTACCAAAGAAAGACCGGATCAAACCTTCGATTGAAGAACGACCACAGTTGGAGTTGAAGTTACTTCCGAGTCATCTCAGGTATGCATTTCTTGGAAAATCTTCTGAATTACCTGTATTATTTCATCTTCTCTAACATTGGAGCAGGAAGAAAAGTTATTAAGAGTGTTACGAGAAAATAAGAAAGCCATTGGCTGGACTATAGCAGACATTCGAGGCATTAGTCCATCATTCTGCATGCACAAGATCCTGATGAACGATGAGTACAAACCCACAGTGGAACATCAACGGAGACTCAATCCAATCATGAAGGAAGTTGTGAAGAAAAAAATCATCAAATGGTTGGATACTGGCATCATCTACCCTATCTCAGACAGCAGTTGGGTAAGTCCTATGCAGTATGTGCCGAAGAAAGGAGGAATTACTGTGGTTACCAATGAAAAGAATGAGCTAATCCCAACAAGAACGGTAACTGGATGGAGAGTATGTATGGACTACAGGAAGCTGAACAAAGCCACGAGGAAGGATCATTTTCCACTGCCATTCATTGATCAGATGCTGGACAAATTGGCGGGACATAAGTTCTATTGCTTTCTGGATGGATATTCAGGATACAATCAGATTTCCATCGCCCCAGAAGATCAGGACAAAACCATATTTACATGTCCCTATGGTACTTTTGCTTTCCGTAGGATGCCATTTGGATTATGTAATGCCCCTGCCACATTTCAGCGTTGCATGATGGCCATCTTCTCAGACATGCTGGAGCAGAGTATGGAGGTTTTCATGGATGACTTTTCTGTGTTTGGAGATTCTTTTGATCATTTTTTGCTAAATCTAGAACATGTATTACAAAGGTGTGAAGAAACAAACCTGATACTCAATTGGGAGAAATGCCACTTTATGGTGCAGGAAGGCATAGTTCTTGGACACCGGATCTCACAAAAGGAATCGAGGTAGACAAAGCAAAGATCGAAACAATTGAAAAACTACCTCCACCAAAATCAGTCAAAGGAATTCGGAATTTTCTTGGACATGCAGGTTTTTACAGGAGATTTATCAAAAAATTTTCCAAAATTGCAAAACCTCTTTGCAATCTTCTGGAAAAGGATGTGTCTTTCAACTTCACTAAAGAATGCCAGGAAGCTTTTGAGATCTTAAAACAGAAGCTGGTTTTAGCCCCCATCATAGTAGCACCAGATTGGACCCTTCCATTTGAGGTAATGTGTGATGCTAGTGATTTTACTGTAGGTGCAGTTTTGGGACAACGCAAAGCAAAGATATTCCACACCATTTACTACTCCAGCAGAACTTTGAATGAAGCTCAACTCAACTACACAACCACTGAAAATGAGTTGCTTGCAGTTGTGTTCGCTTTTGACAAATTCTGCTCTTATCTGTTGGGTCCCAAAGTGGTGGTCTACACAGATCATTCAGTAATCAAATACCTGATCACAAAGAAAAAACCCAAACCCAGATTGATCCGTTGGATACTTCTTCTGCAAGAATTTGATGTGGAGATCAGAGACAGGAAATGAACAGAAAACCAAGTGGCAGATATCTATCAAGGCTCGAGAATGGAGAAACAGCTGGCAAAGAACTATCAATCAAAGAAACTTTTCCAGATGAACAGTTGTTTGCCATAAAATAACAGGAAGTCCCTTGGTATGCTGACTATGTCAACTACATAGTATCAGGAAAATGGCCGTTGGAATGGACAACTCAGCAACGGAAGAAATTCTTCAAAGAAGTCAAACATTATGTTTGGGATGAGCCGTACTTGTTCAAACGATGTGCTGATCAATTACTGAGACGATGTGTTCCACATGAAGAAGTCAACAGTGTTTTGCATCACTGTCATTCATCACCATACGGCGGACACTTCAGCAGGAATAAAACTGCAGCTAAAGTCCTTCAATCAGGTTTGTTCTGGCCCACTCTTTTTAAAGATGCTCACTTGTTTGTTCTTCAATGTGACAGATGTCAGAGAATGGGGAATATTTCGAGGAGAAATGAAGGACCGTTGCAAAATATTCTGGAAGTGGAGATATTCGATGTCTGGGGAATTGATTTTATGGGACTCTTTGTTTCATCATTCGGAAACCTGTACATCTTGGTTACTGTAGACTACGTCTCAAAATGGGTTGAAGCAATTGCACTACCATCCAATGATTCAAAAGTGGTGATCAAATTCTTGAAAAAGAATATTTTCACTCGGTTCGGAACACCTCGTGCAATCATCAGTGATGGTGGCTCTCATTTCTGCAACAGATATTTTGATGCACTTCTATCCAAATACGGAGTTACTCACAAGGTTACCACAGCCTACCATCCACAGTCAAATGGGCAAGTTGAAGTTTCAAACAGAGAAATCAAAAGAATCTTGGAGAGAACTGTTGGATCAACAAGGAGAGACTGGTCAACAAAACTAGATGATGCATTATGGGCCTACCGGACAGCTTACAAGACACCCATTGGTATGTCCACATATCAATTGGTGTTTGGGAAAGCATGCCATCTGCCAGTTGAGCTTGAACACAAGGCGTACTGGGTACTGAAGAAGTTGAATTTTGATCCACAAGCTGCAGGAAAGAAAAGACTTCACCAACTCAATGAATTGGAGGAATTTTGCCTACAAGCTTATGAGAATGCCAAATTGTACAAGGAAAAGACCAAGAAATGGCATGACCTAAATATAGTGCACAGACAATTGAAACCAAGGCAACAGGTGTTGTTGTACAACTGAGGTTGAAACTTTTCCCTGGAAAGTTGAAATCAAGGTGGTCAGGTCCATTTGTGATCACTCAGGTTACCATATAGCTGGAGTGTAGAGTTACTGGATCCCAAGACCAACAACACATTCAAAGTTAACAGTCAGCGTGTCAAGCACTACTGGGGAGAACCGTTGGAGCGACAAAAAGAAAGTGTCACACTTTCAGATCCAGCATAACGTTCAGGAAATCACGTCTAGCTGACGACTTAAAACTTAGCGCTCGCAGGGAGGCAACCCATGCAATTTGTGTATATATTGTGATTTGGTATGATTTAATTTTGTGTGTTTAGTTTTTGCAGATTGACATTTCAAGATGGAAGAAGCTCTCGCAAGTCTTCACAAGCAATTTCCTTTTCTCCCTCAAAAATCTCTGATAAAAGTTTTCAAAGCTCGCTTGGAATGAATGAGACTACTGATGATCAAAGGTATTCCTACTGATATTTTTTGGGTAATCGAAGCACGTGTCCGTCTAACAGGTGAGTATTCTGAGACTTGTAGTTCTTATTTACCTGGTTTTGGAAGAAGCACCTATGCAAAGAAACGTAGAGCTAAGAAAATGGGTATTTGTTACAAATGTGCGCGTTGGAATTGCAATACTCGTTGTCGTTCTTTAGGAACGGTGTCTGATAATCGTGAAGATAAAATTAAATTCATTAGGGATGGCTTGAGTAAGGAGTCTGTAGATGATATATCTTCGACTCTTAAGACGCATCCCAGTGGATATGTTCATATAGCCATTCACAAAGTACATACACAATTCCAAAAAGAAAGACAACAGTTAATTCTTGGGAATCTGACTCAAAAAGACCCTGTTTGCCAATTTATAAGAAAATTGGATGGGAAGCTGACTCATAGATGTAAATCAAGCCGCTATTTTTCTTGTACATATTATATCTCTTTATTTTTTCTAATAATTGATTTGTTTTGTTGTTTTCTCCGACAAGATCCAGACCTTTTTGACTATCACGATTTATTTTACTATTTTGCTACTAATCATCCTTTGGAAGATACTTGTGCTATTTTTACTCACCCTTTTCAGGTACTATAAATTCAACTTATCATTGCACTTTTGAAGACATCCAGAGTAAAACATGGAAGCCACTTCAAGAAGACGAGTTGAAAACATCTGTGTGTTTTGTGGTAGTAGTGTTGGTACTAAACCACAATACGTAGAAGCAGCACAAAAATTGGGTCGAGTCTTAGCTGTAAGAAATATGCACTTAGTATATGGCGGAGGCAATCTTGGACTAATGGGGATCGTTTCAAAGGCCGTACAGGAAGGAGGCAGTCATGTTTTGGGAATCATCCCAAAACCCTTGGCAGAAGCAAATCTTATTGAATCATTAAACAGAGAGGAACTGATCGTGCCAGAGATGTCTGAACGACTAGTGGAAATGATTAACCGTTCTGATGCTTTTATTGCTTTGCCAGGTGGCTTGGGTACATTGGAGGAAATTTTTATAGTACTATCTTGGGCGAACCTGAACATACACCAGAAACCAATTGGGATATTTAACGTTGATGGATTTTATGATTTTCTTTGTGTGTTTCTTGATGATGCCCGGAGAAAGAAATGGGTTCGTGTCAAAACCTTTGAAAGAACTACTCTTTACTGCCAGAACTGCTCCGGATCTAATTGACCAACTCTTAGCATATGAACCACTAGTTGACCCTATCCTTTCAAAGATAAAATGGTCCGAAGATGATCGTGGTAAGAAGCGTCGAATAAATCTGGATCTTAACCTTTAATTTTCTGTAGAATTTCAGCTAACCAGGTACTATCTTCTAAACTCTTCTTCTATTGTTTAAGACATTGGGGACAATGTCTCATTTAGGTTTGGGGGTGAGGAATAGTTAATAGTATTTGTTTTTATTGTATTTTTATTTTTAGTCCAAAATTTTTCGAAAAATACAAAAAAAAAATTAAAAAAAAAATTCAAAAACAAAGGCATATTTAAAGCTAGGTGATGTTTGGTGTCTTCCTTCACTCACTACCTCTCTATAAGGAAAAGCTGTGAAGGCACCTAGATAATCATTCACCAGTAGCTTGTTGTGATAGATAGTTTGGAGGACTCGTTGTTTATTCCTGTCACCAAGCGATAAGAGCCTAAGAGGCTTGGGTACTTAAGTGAGCCTCGCTCCACCCTCCCTCTGGGGAATCTACAATGGGAATTCCATTCGACAGTTAGTCACACACCATGACCAGTAGAAGTTATTTCTTTATGTTTATGGTTTTTATGTTGACTAAAAAGAAGTGAAATTGGTAAGAGATAGCTGGGTAAGGAATTCTCACTCCTGATACGTATTTCAAACCCATTTTTTCAAAACAAGTTAATTTTTGTTTAATTCCTTTTGAATTATTTAATTTGTAAATTTCCATAAAACTGACTAAAATATATCTTCATATGCTCAGTTGGCAGGCATTATCAACATACATAGTAACATACGGACATGAGATAAAATTGAAAAGATTGTAATATTCAGTACTACAGTTTAATTGGAGAGGCATCTCAAAAAGTGATGGAATAAAAAATAAAAAAAAAATATTTACATCTGAGATCCGAGTTATTAAGTCTGTAAGGGTGTTTTAACACCTAGTGCCCTAAAACCAACTGGTTTGGGAGTCATTGGCCCAAAGCTCGCTACATGGATAAAAATGATGAATATATATATATATATATATATATATAATATATATATATATATATATATATATATATATATATATATCTGAAGTCTGAGTAATTAAGTCCGTAGGGGTGTCTTAACACCTGGTGCCCTAAAGCCATCTGGTTCGGGAGCCACCGACCCAAAGTCGCTACATAGATGGAAGGTATTGTATATAAATAAAAAATAGAGAAAAAAATCAAAGAAAAAAATCAGAAAAATCAGAAAATTTATTCCATTACTACAAAAGATGTGAACTTTGATAAAACTTTAGGACAAAAATATTACTCTCTTATCAACTGCACTTATGACTGTTGTGGGCAAAAATGAGTTGAATAAAACTTTGTTAGCTGTGTATATGAAGAATGATAAAAATAATCGGAGAATTTACTTATTCAGTAATTTAAAATGAAACAAAACAACAAGTAAACTTGGATTAGAAGTTTCACCTAATTAGTCACTAACTTCTTACTTCTCTTTTCTCTTGTCTTTTTGCTTTTGTGTGCATTAGTTTCACTACCTTTTTACTTTTATAAAATGTTTGTGGGTATCATTGTTGTAAACCCTCACGAGACTACAACTCGTCCACTAGGGACACCTAGGGGTTTAAAGGCTTGTTGCATATGCTAAATGCAATCATGATCCCTACGAAAGTGGCTTAGTTAAATTTTATTATGTTATTTATTTTGCTCGAGGACTAGCAAATTTAGGTTTGGGGTGTGATGAGTGGTAAAACTATCACTATTTCCCACTCATTTAACTTAATATTTTGTATAGTTTCTTGATTTTTGTGAATATTTTGATGTGTTTTGTGTTATTTGTAGATAAATAAAGTTTCAGGACATTCTGGAGGTGATTTGGTGCAAAACTGTGAAATTTGATGAATTTGGCAAAAAGGGTATTTTGGTAATTTTGGGCGTCTCGACACCGAACCCTTCGCATCCCGACCTCAACGTGCACCGGAGACTGCTAATATGCGCCAGGTCAACAAGTCAAAGTTGCAAGTTTGACTTTGCTAACGTGCACAATGCCACATGTCATCATCACAATCAATCTGCTAACGTGCCACTGCATGCCACGTGTCAAAAATCAATGAGCCGTTTTTTTTAGCCACCATGCCACGTGTCGAAAATTCAGCGATCAAAAAAATAATAAAAAAATTAAAAAAAAAATCAGAAAAATAATAAAGAATTGGATTTTTTTAGCTATAAATTGAGTTTGATTTCTTAAGTTTCAAATGTACCTCATCCTCTAAAATCCTTATAAATAAATTGAGAGTCTCTTCTTTAGTTTCTTTTATTTAGTTTTATTTCTGTTTATAGTAGTAATTTCTTCTCTAAAATAGTAGTTTTCATTTATCCATGAGAGCTAACTTCTCCATGCTGAGGTAAAAAGGTAATTCTTTTACTTTTGCTATTTAGATTAATCTCCCTTAAAATATAATATATAAACTATTTAAAACCTGAATTAATAAAGGATATCGCCATTCCGGACAGTTGGTTATTCAATTTAAATTGGTTTAAACTGACTTAATGAGGATACCGCCATACTGGACGGTTGGTTTAAGTTTATATTTCTGTTCCGCCTTATGGCTGGTGGTATATTTGAATTGACTTAATCAGGATACCGCCATTCGAACGGTTGATTTAAAATATCACAAGATTATATATATTATTTTATGGGAGATATCTAAATAGTGAATAGTAGAAGTTAATTCCTTTTACCTTAGCATTTCTTTTTATTACTTTTCAGTAATTTCATTTTATGTCTTTTAAGTTTATATTAACTTTAGCTATGTGTTGTAACTAAATTAAATATCTAGGGTTGTAATAAAATCTAATATCACCGGTTTTAAAAATGGTTAGATTATAGTTTGGGTAATTAAAGAGTATTTGTTGAGTCATAATCTTAATGCCTTTTTTTAACTGATCACTAATAAAATTGAATAGATAAACCTAAAATGAACTAGACATAGGGACTTAGTTTAAAGACCTTATACTCAACAACCCACGATCTTCTTTTAGGATAGATAAACCTTTAATAGATTTCATTACATGATAGAAATCTACCTGTTGGGCGGGGGTAATCATAATTGGAATTCAAACTTAATGAATTCAGGTAATTTGGTTGACATGACATATGATTCAATTGAATTAAAATAGGTATTTGTAAATGACATCGGAAGAGGCTTTTACATAATTTAATATTCCAGATTAATAAATCAATATTTACCCAAATATGATTTAACTACTTCATCTTTTAATTAATATGGGAAGAAGAATTCACACCCTAGATAGTTTTAATTCTCATTAATCTACTCTCAATTTCTTTTACTTGTTTTAAATTTAGAATCATCATTATCCTTTCAAACAACTTGTTAGATATTAGTAATCACTTGACCTCATAAATTAATAGAATAGATATTAAGTCCTCGTGGGATCGATACTTTTTATACTACTTGAATGATACGTGCGCTTGTATTATACGTGTGTGATTATGCTAGTCACGCGGCAAGACATCGTGGTAAAGGCTTTTAACCCCTTGACATAGAGGACCTTTAATCCCAATTATCAAGCCCATGCGTAAATAAAACAATACATATACAAAGTAAAGGCCACGGTATCGGACTTCATGTATCCGATTGAACATATCTCACATTCAATCGAATACGCATTATCCGACGCGGCAAAGCATCGTGGTAAAGGCTTTTAACCCCTTGACTTAGAGGACCTTTAATCCCACTTACTAAGCCCATGCGCAAACAACACAATACATATATAAAAAGGTAAAGACAATGATATCGGACTTCGTGTATCCGATTGAACATATCTGACATCCAATCGAATATACATTATCCGGCGCGGCAAAGCATCATGGTAAAGGATTTCAACCTCTCAAAATAGAGGACCTTTAATCGCACTTACTAAGCCCATACGCTAATAACACGATGCATATAAGAAATAAAGACAACGATATCGGACTTCGTATACCCGATTGAACATATCTTACATTCAACCGAATATACATCATCCAGCGCGGCAAAGCATCGTGGTAAATGATTTTAACCTCTCGAAATAGATGACCTTTAATCGCACTTACTAATCCCATGCACAAACAACACAATACATATATAAAAAGTAAAGACAACGATATCGGACTTCGTGTATCCGATTGAACATATCTCACATCCAATCGAATATACATTATCCGGCGCGGCAAAGCATCGTGGTAAAGGCTTTTAACCTCTTGACTTAGAGGACCTTTAATCCTACTTACTATGCCCATGCGCTTTATCTCATCATTACATAAACAAATAACATGCGGAAATCAAGTAGCGAATAATAAACAAATCAAAACAACATAAAATGAAATATGTGCCGTTTACTCAAGTAGTACGTGCAGTTGTATCCCGAGTACAGATCATACTACCGTCCATTTGGAATCAGCTATGAAATTTATTTCCGGGTTTCCATCCTATATACCACGAGAGGTGACACATTTTTCATTTTATTCAAGGGCCACAACATACATCATTTTACAATTCATGCATTTTCTATCTATTCAAGGGCCGCAACATGTTTCACTCCACAATAATCATGCAAACGAAACTCAATAAATAATAAAAATACAACTGAAAACGGATGTGAAAAAATACCCTCAGGTCTAACCTTTTTCGTGGACTCTCAGACTCGAGTTTCACGGTGATCGGAAGGGTGAAAGCTCCGCAACTTTTCTGGTTTACTAGTTTGCATTTTTCCTCGCTGTTTCGCTGCTCAAGCTACTATTTTGACTCCGTTTCGCTGCTATTTTAATGTTGTTGCTGCTGTATTTAGGCCACTGTTTTTGGTGTTTAGGCTACTATTTTCTGTGGTTTTAGGCTACTATTTTATGTGGTTTTAGGCTACTGTTTTTGCGGTTGAAGGGCTGTTATTTTTACGGTTAAAGGGCTGCTATTTTGTGGTTGAAAAGGCTGCTGCTTTTGCGTGTTTCTGGCAGCTGTCATACGGTTAGGAAGGTTGTTGTTTGTGCATTTTTTGCTCACTTTTTTTGGAATGTATTTTCGGTAATTGCAGGGTATATTGACTGCTATTTTTTGGTGGTTGTATGGTGTTTAGGGGCTGTGATTTTTTGGTAATGTGAGGTGATTAAGGGGCTGTAAGTTTCGGTGGTTGTATGGTGTTTATGGGGTGTGATTTTCGGTGGTTGTATGGTGTTTAGGGGCTGTGATTTTTTGGTTATGGAAGGGGATTTTTGAGTGATATGTTCGGCAATGGATAGGAGAAGAAGAGAAAAATTCTTTGCTTGTTATTCTTTGTATATGCGTGTAAGAGAGTGAGAGTGGAGAGGATGTGTCTTGGCAATGTGTTTCTTTTATAGACAAATGGGATGGGTGAGTCCTTGCTTGACAAGGAAGGGATTTATGCATTTAATTAGGATATGATTTAGTTTCAAACAAGGAAAACCAAAGATTGAGGGGGGACAAAATTAGTTCAAATTAGGAAGTTAGTATATCTAATTTGTATTGTTTAGGCATGATATTTGTTAAGTTAGGAATACAATATTTTTAATTAGGAATAAAAATATTATTGATTGGGAATATAATTTGTTGATTGATTTTAATTAGGCATGATTTTATTTAATATTTTATTTAATTTGGTATATGATTTAATTAATATTTTATTTAATTTGGTATATGATTTAATTAATTTGGTTGTATTTTAAGGGCCTTGGGCGTGTTGGCCAAGGTGGTGGGCGTTTGGGTTGGCTTTGGTGGTGGGCTTGGTGTGTTAGGTGTTGTGTTGGCTTGGTGAGTGGGTTTGGGCCAAGGTTAAATGGTTTGCGGTGTTTTTAGGCTAAAGGTGCTTTAAAACGGAGGTCCAACGAGTGAGCCTGGAGCTAAACAAGCGAATAAAAATCTAACGAAATACCGATTCCCTTCCGACGACCGTTTCCCGTGACTTCCTTGACTTAAAAGGTAGTGTCTCCAAATTAGACTCATCATAGGGACTCACATGCAAAAATGCAGTGCCTACAATATCCCAAGACGTCTGCCTACATTGTAGCAAATGGGGTCACTGGAAGCGTGACTGCCGTGAGTACAAGGCGGAGTTGAAGGAAGTGAAGACGGGCAAGGCTCCGGCTTCAGGTATGTTTGTTATAAATATATCCACTAATGGTATTAAAAATTGGATTTTTGATTCTGGATGTGGTACTCACTTATGTACTGATGTGCAGGATCTGCTGATTAGCAGGATACCGACTTCATATGAGATCGACCAACGAGTCAGAAACGGGACGAGAGTCACTGTTTTAGCCGTTGGGACCTATGTTTTGTATCTGCCTTTAGGGCATGTAATTACATTAGGTGACCGTTATTATGTACCTAGTTTGACTAAGGAACATCATCTTTATATCTAGTTTAACCCGATGCGGGTATACCTTTGTATTCATGAACACTGGGTGTTTTGTATATAAATATGACATTTTGATATGTGCAACATATATTAATAATGGTCTTTATATTTTGAATATAAACAAATCTCAAACATCTAACATGACAAACAAAAGGCTCAAATTGAGTAAAACAAATGAAACTTATCTGTGGCATTGTCGTCTGGGACACATTAATAAGACTCGTATATCCACACTTTTGAAGAGTGGATACTTGGACGGATTTGATCCTAATTCATATGATGTCTGCGAATCTTGTTTATTAGGCAAAATGCCTAAAAACACCTTTTAGTAGTAAGAGTGTATGTGCCACCGAACTGTTATCCCTCATTCATAGTGACGTATGTGGGCCCATGTCTAGCCAGGCTAGATGTGGATATGAATACTTCGTAACCTTTACGGATATTGCATCGCGTTATGGTTATGTGTATCTTATGACACACAAGTCAGAAACTTTTGATATATTCAAAGAGTTTCGACACGAAGTAGAAAAACAGACTGGTAAAAGTATTAAAACATCACGGTTGGACCGTCGTGGAAAATACTTGAGCAATAAGTTTCTTGATTACTTGAAAGAGTATGGTATTCTTTCAAAGTGGACTCTTCCCGGAACACCTCAATTGACCGGTGTGTCTGAACGGAGAAACCGAACTTTGTTAGACATGGTAAGGTTAATGATCAGTCGCACTGAGCTACCAATTTCCTTCACATGATACGCATTGAACAGTACAATACTTATTTTGAATACGGTTCCGTCAAAGTCTGTTGGACAGACTCCATATGAAATATGGACAAGAAAGAAATTGTGTTTCTCATTCCTGAAGATTTGGGTATGTTGGGCATTTATTAAATGTTTGGATGGTGCCAAACTAGAACCCAAATCGGATAAGTGCCTATTTGTAATTGGTTATCCTATGGAAACTAAAGGATATTATTTCGATGGCCCATTAGAGAACAAAATATTTGTTGCTCTCCATGCGATTTTCTTTAGAATTCTTAAATGTAGTGGTAAGTGGGAGGAAAGTAGAACTCGATGAAAATCGGAGTGATACTGTTCCTGGCACCGATCCCCTCACAAAACAAGAACAGTTCATCAAGGATTAGACTATTCCATAATCTTCTAATACATAAGAACCGCGTAGGTCGGAGAGAGTCAGAAAACAACCTAAGAGGTATATGTTTCTGATCTCTCCTCATATAGACATTAATCTTATTGAGGATAATAAACCGGCTATGTATGAGGTAGCGATACAAGGTATCGACTCTCCTTTATGGCAAGGTGCCATGAAGTCCGAAATAGATTCCATGTATACAACCAAGTTTGGACACTGGTTGATGTACCGGAAGACATTGTGTCTATTGGTAGCAAATGAGTTTTCATGGGGAAGACAGACATGGATGGCAACATACAAACGTACAAAGCTAGGCTTGTAGTGAAAGGGTATCGTCATCAAGATGGTGTTGATTACGACGAAATCTTTTATCCGTTACCATGATTAAATCCATTCAGATAATGCTTTCTAAAGCTGCATATTTCGATTATGAAATATGGCAGATGGACGTCAAAACCGCTTTCCTTACCGGAAACCTTTTGGAGGATGTTTATATATACAATACCCTGATGGTTTTGTCGTGCCAAAACATGTAAACAAGGTTTGCAAGTTAAATCGATCCATTTATGGATTGAAGCAAGCATTGAGTTCTTGGAACCAACGTTTTGATGAGATCATATTACAATATGGTTTCATTCAAAACGAAGATGATTCTTGTGTATATAAGAAGGTTAGTAGGAGTGCACTGACAATGATTGTCCTATACGTTGATGATGTATTGCTTCTTAGCAATGACATTCCCATATTAAAATAGGTGAAAGCTTGGCTTTCATTAAAATTCTCCATGAAATTCTTGGGAGAGGCAAACTTTATTCTAGGAATAAAGATCTACTGGGATAGATCTAAAATTTGTTTGCACTCTACGAGGACTCATACATTGACAGTGTTGAAGAGATTCAACATGGATCAGTCCTAGAAGGGACTGCTTCCAGTATAACATGGCGTCTATCTATCTAAGGACATGTCTCATGGAACTAAAGATAAAAGAGATTCAATGAATCGGATCCCGTTCGCTTAAGCAGCCAGATCGATCATGTATGCCATAACATGTACGCGACCTGGTGTCTCATACGCTTTGAGCATATGTAGTCACAATCAGGCCGATCCAGGTGATGGTCATTGTATTGATATAAAGAACATCCTTGAGTATCTCAGACGAACTAATGATGCTTTCTTAGTGTATGGAGAAGGAAAACTTGAGGTGACTGGGTTCACCGATGGAAGTTTCCAAACCGATAAAGACGACTATAAGTCGCAATAAGGGTACATATTTTGTTTGAACAACGGAACAGTGAGCTGGAAATCTTCCAAGCAAGATATTGTTGCCGATTCAACAACAAATGCGGAATACATTGCTATGGCTGAGGCAGCAAAAGAAACATTTTAGATCTATAAAATTCCTAATTAGATTAGGAGTAGTTCTGTTAGCAGCTGAGTTGGGCTACATCACAGGCTAAGGAATTATGGTCTCATCAATGATCCAAGTATGTACTTCGACGGTTTCATCTGATTCGTGAGATCACACATCTTGGCGATGTCAAGATCGAAAAGATCATTTCAGATGATAACCTTACAGATCCGCTGACCAAAGCTATTTCTCAGCAAAAGTTTGAGCGACCCGTACATAGTTCAAGTGTTGGACACTTGAGTGATTGACTCTAGGCCAAGTGGGAGATTTTTGGAAAATTATGACCCGTAGCATCACTATTTGTAAAATACATGGTGTTTTTTTACAAATTAACTATGTGACAAATGAAATTGCTATTTTATCATTTTGTAATTGGATTACTTGGATATATAAAAATGATAAAAGTCTATATGATTAGTACCGAATTAATAAGATATGAGACAATATTAATCCACGAAAGGTTTAAACATTAAATATCCCTAGTCGTAGTATTATCGAGACTGGACATCGATAATGCGGAATAGGCTAATATTACACTTGTGCGCGTTATGGAAGCTTAACCACATAGTTCTCATATATTTAAGTATTGGATACTTATGCAAGTGTGATAGGAGTTTCTGTTAGCCGTTGGACCGGGAACAGCTTCGCTCTGGATAGACCCCTCAGAGTCCCTTTGGTAGTATGACTATGTGTCTATGGGAATCCAAATCAGGATAGGTGTATGTGGTCTTAACTTGAGACTTGCATCGCTAATACTTGCAACAATCAGTATACTTTGGTTTTGGTCTTCCGGAGCTTTAACAGGTTATGTGTACGCCTCTTCTGGGTATACTGAGAATCATAGTGTATTGGATGTGATGTCAAGATGGAATTATCACTTCAGTCATATGGAGACGATGATCCCGCAGGGATACAAAACTAGTACTCTTTGCTACAGCTATCAGGATAGTATGACTAGGTCATGATTATCCGATTATAGAGACTAGTTGCTAGTGATCCGATATATGCTTCGTACGGGGTAGACACAATTCCAGCCCCAGGCCTAGGATGTGACATCCGATACTGGATCGCATTATGCAATACATTGTATACTACTCCTGATAAAGATGATATATTCCTTATTGAATATTTCTGGAGAATTGGGTAGGCACGGTGCTTTGCTAGAAGCCAACCATGTCTTGTAAATCGGTGAGAACGTGGTACGCGGTACGCACTTGTCGGATATTCTGACAACCGTATTTACTGCCAACATATCCATGGATCTCTTGGGTCACTTCCCAAAGATTCACCGATGACATTTGACTCGAACAGAATTAATCTAGGACTAATTATGATAGAGAAAATTAATCTGGGATTAATTACGGCAATAATTTATCTGGGATTAAATTCGTCTAGAAGAGAGAACACGATTAATTTGGAATTAATCGGTAAAATAAATTTAATAGTTAAATTGGATTTTACTATTTAATTTATTTAATTGGGCTAAAATAATATATCAGATATATTAATTGAAATTGGATTTCAATGCGGAATTAAAATTGGATTTTAATTCAAAAGAACAAATTAATTTGGAATTAATTCATAAGCGACTTTCGTAATAATTTTGCTAGGCATTATTATTTAATTAAATTGGATTTAATTACGTAGCGACGGAAAACTCATTTAGTTGGATTAAACGAACATGGCCCAAAGTATTCTGTGTAACTAGAATTTGGAATTCAAAATTGGGTGGGACCCACAACTCACATCACTTGTCAACTTGTGATGTAAGTGGTTGGCAATAAAGTAAATTGGATTTATTACACATCACACCTACCAAGTCAAAATAATTTTTTGGTAATTGTTTTTGGAAAACAAATAACTATTCATTCTCTCCCTCTTTTCACCATATGGCCGAAACTTGTTCTTCTTTGAGGAGAAATTTTTCTTTCCAATTTGTTCAAGCTAGCACTTAAAGGTGTCAAAGAAATGTGATAGGGAAACTCACCCAAGAGTTTGGAACTCAAAAGTAGGGCTTGGGCTTCTACATTCAAAGAAAGTTTTTGAATTTCTCATCTGATCAAAGTGAGTATTTCTGCAACTCCATTTGATTTATTCACACACATATCATGTTTAGAAACCTTGGGCATGTGTAGGACACTAAAAATAGTATCCCAACTCACAGCTCCTGGAACACCACAGAAAATGGTTTTGCAGAAAGGAGTTGGACCCTACTAGACATGATGAAATCTATGTTCAGTTATAGCTCACTACCTAGTTCGTTCTGGGGATATGCATTGCAAACTGCAATGCATATCTTTAATGTAGTTCCATCTAAGTTTGTTCCAAAGACTCCCTTATTATTGTGGAGTGGTCGTAAAACTAGTTTACGACGTTTCTGTATATGGGGGTGTCCAGCACATGTGCTGAAGAATAAGACTACAAAGTTGGGGCCACGTTCTCAGGTGTGCCTATTTATAGGCTATCCTAAGGAGACTAGGGGTGGATTCTTCTATAGCCCTGAAGATAACAAAGTGTTTGTGTCGAAAAATGATAAGTTTCTAGATGAGGACTATATTAGGGAGTTCAAACCTCGAAGTAAAGTGTTACTCGAGGAGTTACTTGCTGGTTTGACCAGCACACCATCGTCAACGATAGTTGACAAATATATAGAACCTTCAAATCTGAGCGTCAGATGCAAGTTCATCAGAATGATCTACCACCTAGACGTAGTGGGAGGGTTGTACGACAACCTGATCGCTATCTAAGAGTTGGAGAGGCACAAGTTTTCGCATCCAGCGATGATATAGATGATCCATTGACCTATCGTAGTGCAATGGATGATTCTGATAAAGAGGAATGACTCAAAGCCATGAACCTAGAGATGGAGTCTATAGACTCTAACTCATTCTGGGAACTTGTACATCAACCTGATGGGGGTAAAACCTATTGGTTGCAAGTGGATCTACAAGAGAAATAGGGGAGAAGATAAGAAGGTGCAGACCTTCAAGGCTAGGCTAGTGGACAAGGGTTATACCCAAAATAAGGGAGTTGACTATGAGGAAATTTTCTCGCCAATAGCTATGCTCTAATCCATCCACACTCTTCTGCCCATTGCAACATATTTTGACTATGAGATTTGGCAAATGGACGTCAAGACTGCATTCTTGAATGGAAATCTTGATGAGTGCATCTATATGGTAAAACCAGAGGGGTTCATAGCCCAAGGTCAAGAGCAAAAGGTTTGCAAGCTGTAAAGATCCATTAATGGACTTAAGCAAGTATCTCGATCTTGGAATATAAGATTTGATACCACGATCAAGTCTTATGACTTTGAGCAGAATGTTGATGAGCCTTGTGTATACAAGCGCGTCATTGATAGGAAGATGGTTTTTCTTATTTTATACGTCGATGATATTTTTCTTATTGGGAATGATGTAAAGATATTATCGGACGTGAAAACCTGGCTTGCTAACCAATTCCAAATGAAAGATTTGGGAGAGGCTAGTTATGTTCTTGTGATTCAGATACTTGGGGATCTCAAGAAACGACTGTTAGCTATGTCTCGGGCATCCTTTATCGACAAAATCCTTGTGCGATTTGGGATGCAGAATTCCAAGAAAGGCAATCTGCCTTATCGACATGGAATTTATTTGTCAAATGAACAGTCTCCTAAGACACCTCAAGATGTTGACAAAATGAGACATATCTCATATGCCTCAGCTGTTGGTAGTCTCATGTATGCTATGTTATGCATGAGATCAGACATCTGTTTTGCAGTGGAAGTAGTCAGTAGGTTTCAATCTAACCCAGGATTGGATCATTGGGTGGATGTGAAACACATTGTCAAGTATCTTAAGAGAACGAGAGATTATATACTTGTATATTCCAGTGATGATATGATCCTAAATAGATATACAGATTCTGATTTTCAGACAAATGTCAATTATAGGAAATCAACATGTGGATCAGTATTTACCCTAGGCGGTGGGGCTATAGTATGGCGAAATATAAAGCAATCTTGCATTGCTGACTCCATCATGGAGGCTGAGTATGTAGCAGCTGCTGAAGTAGCTAAAGAAGCAGTCTGGCTCCGTAAATTCTTGGGAGATCTGGAAGTTATCCCAGATATGGATAAACCACTCACACTTTATTACGATAATAGTGGTGTAGTGGCAAATTCAAAAGAACCGAAAAGCCACAAGAGGGGAAAGCATATAGAGCGGAAATATCATCTCATCAGGGAGATAGTGCAGAGATGAGATGTTTTTGACACAAAGATTACATCCGCAGAGAACCTGGCTGATCCATTTACAAAGACCTTGTCGGTTAAAGTATTTAAAGGTCACCTAGATGGTCTAGGATTACGTGACATGTCCTATTTGTACTAGTGCAAGTGGTAGTTTGGTAGTTTGTTGGGATATATGCCCTAGAACTTCATGTAATGTAAGCGATTTTATATGTTATAAAATAAAATGATGCATTATACATTTATCAAAGTGTTTGTTTATATTTCGCATATTGTAAATTATCTTGATTACCGTAAATTACACATGTACCTTCAGATTTAGTGTATGAGTGTCATACACAAGTGGATTTAAGTCTGAAGTTGGTAATCTAAAATAGTCCATAGATAGCAAACAAAGCGGGTACTTTGTTTGTGGTTTATTTATAGCTGCGGTCCATTCTATAATTTTATGGCGACCTTGATCCGGGATCGTCCATGTAGAGATATGAGAATGAAGGCACCTTGTATGATGTGATTATATAGGACTGAACCTAGATAGAAATGACTTTCTTATAATATCCATTAAATAAAGAAATTCATTTCGATCTATTAGATGGTCATATATGGATTGATCTTAATCCTGAGTGTACTATGAACTCTTGCATGGCAGACTATGTCCTTTGATTTACAAAAGTGAGGTTGGTGTAGCAGTCCCGACCAATAGCTACGTACTTTGGGGGCATGGTCTGGTGTGTAGCTAGGGACGTTTTACATAGACATGGAGTTCACTTCTTCTTGCGAGAATTAGATGAGTATCTTCCTTAAGGATTGATTCAATACTTGAACGGTTAAAGCACTCAAGTATTTCTATTACGAATAGAAAGATTATAATTCATAATGGTTATGAATAAATCGTTCATTATAGAATCAATGGTACTCAAGGTAAAAATAATTAAAGGGGTATAATGTGTTAGACAATTATGACCAATAGCATCACTATTTGTAAAGAACATTGTGTTTTTGTACAAATTAACTATATGACAAAAAGAAATTGCTATTTTATCATTATTGTAATTGGATTACTTGGATATATATAATGATGGAATTCCATATGGTTAAATCGGATTAATAAGATATGAGACAATATTAATCCATGAACAGTTTAATCATTAAATATCCTTAGTCGTGGTATTATCGAGACTGGACATCGATAATGCGGAATAGACTATTATTACTCTTATGCGTGTTATAGAAGCTTAACAATATAGTTCTCATATATTTAGGTATTTGATACTTATGTAAGTGTAATAAGAGGTTCTGTTAGCCGTTGGACCGGGAATAGTTTTGCTCTGGATAGACCCACTCGGAATCTCATTGGTAGTATGACTATGTGTCTATGGGAATCCGAATCAAGGTAGGTGTATGTGATCTTTAACCTGAGACTTACATCATTATTACTTGCGACAATCAGTTTACTTTGATATTGGTCGTCTGGAGCTTTAATAGGTTCTGTGTCAGCCCATATTGGGTTTACTGAGAATCGTAGTGTATTGGATATGGTATCAAGATGAGAGTATCACTTCAGTCATATGGAGATGATGGTCACACAAGTTACGAAACTAGTACTCTTAAAAACTGCAGTTATCGGGAAAGTATGACTAGGTCATGACTTTCCGATTACAGAGACTAGTTGCTCGGGATCCGATATATGCTTCGTATGGGGCAGACACAGAGCCAGCCTTAGGCCTAGCATGTGACATTCGATACTGGGTCGTATTACACATTACATTGTATTACTGTGCCTGCTACATATAATATTCCTCAGCGAATATTTCTGGAGAATTGGGCAGGCACAGTGCTTTGCTAGAAGCCAACCATATCTTGTAAATCGGTGAGAACGTGGTACGGGGTACGCACGTGTTCGGATAGTCCGATGACCATATTTACTGCCAACATATCCATGAATCTCATGTGTCGCTTCCCAAAGATTCACCAATGACATTTGACTCGTATAGAATTAATCTGGGATTAATTATGAGATAGAAAATTAATCTGGGATTAAATGCAGCAAGAATTAATCTGGAATTAAATTCGTATAATAGAGAGAACGCGATTAATTTAGAATTAATCGATAAAATAAATATATCGGATATATTAATTGAAAACGAATTAATTTGGAACTAATTCGTAAGCGCTTATCGTAATAATTTTGCTAGTATTAATTAATTAGTTGTGTTAATTACACTTAAATTGAATTAATGAAATATTTGGAATATTGTATTAATCTAATTTGGTTATATTTTGGCTAATGGGCTTGGTTGGGCCAAGTTTGGTTTTGGAAAATTGGGTTGGATCCAATTGGGCCTAAACCATATCCAAAAAAGTCTAAAATATGACTTTTGTGCCTTTAATTATTCAATTGGGCCTAATGGGCCAAAATTAATTTTTGGCATAGGGTGATTCCTAAATGGGCCAAGGCATTATGGGTTTGATCAATAATGGCCAAATTGCATACCTAAATAATTAATTAAAAGCCCATTGGACCTAATAGAAATGGCATTGGATGCTAATTGGGCCTTTGAGACCTATTTGGATTGGATTTGGAATCCAAGTCTAGAAGGCACTATTATAAGTGTAATTGTTTAATTTGAAATTGAATATGAATTAGTATTGAATACAATTAAAATTGGATTTAATATTGTAGTTCGATATAATTCAAGAATACTTACTTTGAGTATTTATTCTGAAACGAGTTGGACTCGCGCAAATCAAATCGTTGTATGATCATTGGATGGTCATTAATAGAAGAATGTAAAGTGCTAGCGGGAGAGAGGAAAAGAAAGAGATTTTTTCTAGGAATAAATTGTATATATCCATCTGCATATCATTATTAAATTTATCGCTCCTTATTATGCTTTTAGAATGCATGTTTAAAGGTGTATGATGAGACCTAATCAAAGATAATAAATTGGTTGTCAATTTACGAAAATGCCATCACATTTAATATTAAGTGTTTCCTTCCATTGAGTGGTTCTCTCTCAAGATCCAAGATTGGCTTTGATTTGTTGGCCAAAGTCAAGATCATTGTCTATCGCAGATGTGCTTGAACCATGAAAGCTTTGTTAACATCGCATGTCTTGGGCAGCTGTGACTTGTTGGCCAAAATCAAGGTCACTTCTGTTCACCGACGTGGATTACGAAGTTTTCCCAATGTCAATGGGTCGCGCTTAACTGGAATCATTAAGCTTGTTGAGCCAAAGCCAAGGCTTAATTGATTCAGAGGAAACAAGTTAGTAAATATATTGGATATATGTTTTGGACATGGATGTCCACCTACCAGATCTAGGAATTAGATGGGATCCAATTGATCTTAGAGATCTACCTAGTTAAGTTTTATACAACTTGTTGGCCAAAGTCAAGGTTGTTTATTATTTAACGGGATCCTAGCCCACTAAGAAACTGGGTTTCCCGAGTACTCAACGGACGGTTAGAGGCTCGCCGAAAAATAGTGGGAGGCAAGTATTAAATTTGCATTTTTGTTTAATACTCGCTAATGCACGTTCTTTTATTATTACTTCTTGTTATTGTTTATATTAGTTGGACTAATATTATTTTATTACTTTCTTTGAACAGTTAGACTGTACTCAACACTATTATATTTGTAGTTGGTTATATAGTTGGACTATAGTAACCATTGCATTTGAGTGTACCTGAAATATTTGATTGGATAGTTGGACTATCGCAATCAAAATGGCTGGAAAGATTAACGTTAGGGACATAATCATGGGCGAGAATGTCTTTAACAGCGTAAATTTTCCAGATTGGGAGATGAATCTTAGGATAGTTCTAGGAGTTGAGAAGTTACTTTAT
Source organism: Zanthoxylum bungeanum (assembly GCA_019454045.1). Taxonomy (NCBI): domain Eukaryota; kingdom Viridiplantae; phylum Streptophyta; class Magnoliopsida; order Sapindales; family Rutaceae; genus Zanthoxylum; species Zanthoxylum bungeanum. Next base: position 137,952 of record SKCR01030527.1, read on the forward strand.
GTTATAGAGAGACCTTTCGGGCCTAAGCCCGGACTTGAGCGACCAGTTGATCATGAGCTTTGGAAAACTCATCAAGATGATAAATTTACTACTCAATCCATTATGCTTGCTGCAATGACTCCTCAATTTCACCGTCATAACAAGGGATTGGATCCTTATAATATGATGTTGAAGTTGAAGGATCTTCACAGATCTAATATTAGATCTCAGAAGTATGAATTGCAAAAGAAGCTATTTCCCTCGCTTATGTCAGAGGGTACATCTGTCGAACACTACGTGTCACAGATGATTGCTGACATCGAATAGCTGGGTCAGCTGGGAATTACCTTCGAGGCCGAGACTTCCATAGATTTGATCTTACAGTCTCTGCCCGATTGCTGGGGCAGGTTCATCATGAACTATAATATGATGAACCAAGAGAAAACTCTTGGAGAGTTAATGGCTATACTGAAATAGGCAGAGCCAGAGCTTCAAAAAGGAAAGAAGTGCGAGGCACATCTTACTTCGACATCCAAGAAGGCCAATGCTTGGCCGAAGGCTTCTGGGGCTGTGAAGAAGAAAAAAAGAAGGGCAAGGCTCAATCATCATAGTCTTCTAGGAAGGCAAAGAATAAATCCTAAGACGTCTGCCCACACTGTGGCAAACGGGGTCACTAGAAGCGTGACTGCCGTAAGTTCAAGGCGGACTTGAACTTACGGAGATGAGTCTCGTATGGAGACACTACCTCTTTAATTGTGGAAGCCGCAGGAAACGGACGTCGGAAGGGAAGAGTCCAGAATTGACACATTGTTGGATTTAATTCGCTGGATTAGCTTCGGGTTCGCTTGTTGGACCTCCGTTTTAAAACATATCCTTAGCCCAAAACCAAAGCCACACGCCCACCTAGACCAAGCCCATTAAATCACATCCAATAATAATTAAAACATTTAAAACACATGTCAAAAATTAAATTAAATCAAATCCAATTAAATCAAAACAAATCTCATTCCTAAATTAAATAAATCTCATGGATCCCTTGCCTAAATAAACCAAATCATATCCTTAACTAAAGAAGAATAAATCAAATTAAATCAAATCACTTCCCTAATTTAAAGATTTCATTATCCCATACTAATTTAAAAAGATATCCCATTAATGCACAAAGCCTTCTCCTTCTCAAACAAGGAAACCCCCCCCCACCACTTTGCCTATTAAAAGAACCATTCACCACACATATAAAAGCCTAGCTCATTCACGCATAATTCACACAAAGAAAACACCCTTAGTCGAGACTCACAAAATCAACAAACAAACAAATCACGCCACTAACCTGCCCTCAACAGATCACGCCTAACCTACCTGCACCCTCACGTAACAAGCTCCCCACTCACGCCAATTGCCCTGCCAGCCATCACTCACTCACGCCATCACCCACTAACGCCATCACTCACTCACGCCAATTGCCCTTCCAGCCTTTCACGCCACACGTCCCTACTACTTCACGCCAACATAGCCCTTCCAGCCATCACTCAGCACACACACTCACATTCCACGCACCAACAACCCTCACTTTCATCACACCCTGACCAGCCCTTCAACATACTCAAATTAGCAGCCCTCTTCACCACGTAGCCCACAAACCATAGCACACCCAGCCCCATTTGATACCTTACACATGACAAAACAAAATACCACAAATAGCCCTTCACGCCTGGACTCTCACAGCCCTTCATTGCCCCCTTAAAATGCATGCATAATACCCCTACTGCATCCTCAAAACAGCCGCATATCACCCCTAAAAACCAGTCGAAACAGCCGCATATTACCACCCCGAATTAACCCAAAACTGCACCTAAAAATCTGCCCAAAACAGTCCCCGAATTAACCCAAAACTGCCTCGAAAAACAGCCAAAATAGTCCCTTAATTACCAAAAAATTAGTGACCAGAAAATACAACACAAACAGCAGTGAAACAGAGTGAAAACAGCAACCCAAACAGCGAAACAGCGAGGAAAAGTGTTGGATTACTGAACCAGAAAATTTGTGGAACATCAACCCTTCCGACGGCCGTGTAACGCGCTTTCAAGAGACGACAAAAGAGGTTAGACCTGAGGGCACCCTTTTTACTTATTATCTTTCGTTTCTTTTATTTATTTTAATATATTATCGCATGAGAGTCGTTTGTTAAGGCATGATGTGAATTCTGGATGAACGGAATGTGTGTTCTCTTTTGTGGTATATCGGATGGAAACCCGGACGTAAATTCCGTAGCTGAATCCGAATTGACGGTAGTGCGGTTTGCACTCGGGATACAACGCCACGTACTACTTAAGAGACACATGTATTTCGTTTCATCCAACCTTGTATTTAAGCATGATTTAGTTTAGTATGTTATTTATTTCTTAAGTATGATTAGGTTACTTTTTATGCATGGTTTAGTTGTTTATCTTAAGCATGATTAGTTATTTATTTTGCGTTTGGAATTTGCATTATGTTTAGGTTGTTATTTGTTTTCCGCATTATATAATTGAAGTATGTTCATGAGATTGCCGTGTGATATTGTATGTTTGTCGTTATGATGATTTACTTTTCAAGCATGCAAACTTAGACATAGGATTTACTTTGACGAATGTGAACTAGATCTAAGTTACTCTTGAACATATATGTTGCGTAGATCCGATTAATTCATTGCACAAATCATATCATTACAAGTGACATAAGTAAGGGACCATTTCGAACCCAACGGTTTGAGGTCTTCCATTGTGAGGGGTGAGTGCGGCCTTAAATCACATTTTCCCGGTTCACACCGGGTGGCGACTCCATGTTATTTCTCCGGTTTAGTTCCCCGTGAGCTATTCCGTACTCCCAACTAGGCCGCGAGCCTAGAACAGCGTCGCCGATTTTTTTGTCCTACAGTCTGGCGACTCCACTGGGGATAGAGAATTGGCCCCGAAATAATGTCTTGTAGTGATTGTGATTTGTGTTTTAGTTAACTGCATCTATCGTGGGTTGAAAGGGGGTTTAATCAAAGGCATTCTTAAGGCTAAGTGATGGTTTAGTGTCTTCATTCTCTCACTACCTTTCTATAAGGAAAAACTGTGAAAGCACCTAGATAATCATTCACTCGAAGCCTACTGTGATGGACTAATTTGGATGACTCGTTGTTTATTCCTGTCACCAAACGATAAGAGCCTAAGAGGCCTGGGTTTTTAAGAGAGTTTGCTCCGCCCTCCCTCTGGGGAATCTACAACGAGAAATCCATTTGACAGTCAGTCACGCACCATAACTCGTTGGCATGTACCGTAAGGTATAAAAAAGGTGCATTGGGTGTTTGTTTCTAGTCCTTGATAGTGACTAGTTGAAGAAATTGCTTAGATGTCTATCTTTATTTGCTTGTGTTACGATGTGTGGTATGGTTGAAAATGAAAGAAAAGTCTCTAAAGAAAAGAATTGAACAACATATAACCGATAAGCGTGAAGCTACCCATGGGCGAGTATTAGGACCACCATGAGGAGAAATGCTACCTTAAAGGGTATGTGTGTTGAAAAGAAAAAAAGAAAAAAAAAAAAAGGAAGAAGAAAAAAAAAGAAAAAAAAAAGAAGTTCAAATGAAAAGAAAAAAGAGAGAGACAAAAGAGAAAGAAAACCATACCACATTGAGCACAGAAAAGCAACTGCAAGCATAATTGAGACATCTAGGTTGGTTTGACCCATTGATCCCGATTTTTTGACGAAATCATTGAGTTCGCTTACCTGGGGATGAATCTGCGAAGGAACCTGTGCACACACACACTTTGAGTCTGGCTTAGATCATTTATTCAAAGACTTGAATTTTAGTTGCATTGGGTGTTTTGAAGGTTCTCTGGTTTCATTACTAAGCATTCTTTGAGGACAATGATATGTATAACTATTGGGACTATTTCATAGAATGTGATATAATATGATGATATGGAAGGCCCCACCATGTGGTTCATCTTGACCAAGTGCAAACAGCGGACAACAGAAAGCTAAACCAAGATTGGGGGCGACCAGTCTACCACCTCGCGAATCAGAGACATAATGAGATATTGAGTCATAGGACAAGAGGAAACTAAGCAATCACCTGAAGAGAATTGACAGAAAGAAACTGTAAGCAGATCCCGGGGGCGACCGAAGACAGTTGTAGGCAAGAAGCACCAAAGAGCACAAGGAAGACCTAACCCATCGGAATAGGATATACATTCATGTATCCATGCATATACATCATATACACGCAATCTTTGTCTTGTTTTTGTTCACATGTTTTAAAGAAAATGAGAAAGCATCAAATACAAGCCAACCAGAAACAACAACAAAGTATTATCAGTTTCGGGAATGAATCCCAGGGGGTGAAACCCAAATTATCAGCAGTCTTCAGGAATGAATCACAGGGTCGAGGCTCACATCGTCAGAGTTTTGGAATGAATCCCAGGGTCGAGGCCCACATCGTAAGAGTTTTGGAATGAATCCGGGAATGAATCCCAGGGTCGAGGCCCACATCGTCAGAGTTTTGGAAGTAATCCAGGAATGAATCCCAAGGTCAAGGCCCACATCAGCAAAATTTTGGAATGAATCCCAGGGTCGAGGCCCATATCGTCAGAGTTTTGGAATGAATCCCAGGGTCGAGCTATTCCCGGTTCACACCAGGTGGCGACTCCATGTTATTTCTCCGGTTTAGTTCCCCGCGAGCTATTTCATACTCCCAACTAGGCCGCGAGCCTAGAACAGCATCGCCGATTTCAGTGTCCTACAGGAAGCAAAGGCAGGCAATGATCCGGCTTCAGGTATGTTTGTTAATGAAATAAACATGTCCACTATTGGTTTTAAAAATTGGATTTTTGATTCTGGATGTGGTATTCACATATGTACTCATGTGCAGGATCTACAGATTAGCAGGAGACTAGCTTCAGAAGAGATAGACCTACGAGTTGGAAATGGGACGAGAGTCACTGTTTTGGCTGTTGGCACATATGTTTTGAATCTGCCATCGGTGCATGTACTTACATTATGGGACTGTTATTTTGTACGTAGTTTGACTATGAATATCATCTCTGTATCTTGTTTAACCCGATGCGTATATACCTTTGTATTCAGTAACACTGGGTGTTTTGTATATAAAGTTGATATTTTGATATGTACAACAGATGTGAATAATGGTCTTTATATTTTGAATATCAACGAATCTCAAACATATAACATGACAAACAAAAGGCTCAAATTGAGTAAAGCCGATGAGACTTATTTGTGTCATTTTCGTCTGGGACACATTAACAAGACTCGTATACCCAGACTTTCGAAGAATGGATACTTGGATGGATTTGATCCTAATTCATATGATGTCTGTGAATCTTGTTTGTTAGGAAAAATAGCTAAAACACCTTTTAGTGGTAAATGTGTACGTGCCACCGAGCTGCTAGCCCTCATTTATAGTGACGTATGTGGGCCCATGTCTAGCCAGGCTAGAGGTGGATATGAATACTTCATAACCTTTATGGATGATGCATCGCATTATGATTATGTGTATCTTATGAAACACAAGTCGGGAACTTTTGAGAAATTCAAAGAGTTTAGACACGAAGTAGAAAAACAGACTGGCAAAAGTATTAAAACATTGCAATCGGACCGTGGTGGAGAATACTTAAGCAATGAGTTTAAAAATTACTTGAAATAATATTGTATTCTTTCACAATGGACTCCTCCCGGAATACCTCAATTGAACGGTGTGTCCGAACGGAGAAACCGAACTTTGTTAGACATGGTAAGGTCAATGATGAGTCACACAAAGCTACCAATTTCTTTCTGGGGATACACATTATACAGTGCAATATTTATTTTGAATAAGGTTCCTTCAAAGTTTGTTGGACAGACTCCATATGAAATATGGACATGAAAGAAACCAGGTTTCTTATTCCTGAAGATTTGGGGATGCTGGGCATATGTTAAACGTTTGGATAGTACCAAACTATAACATAAATCGGATAAGTGCCTATTTGTAGGTTATCCTAGGGAAACCAAATGATATTATTTCTACAACCCACAATAGAACAAAATATTTTTTGCTCTCCATGCAGTTTTCCTAGAAAATGAATTCATGAATGTAGTGGTAAATGGGATGAAAGTAGAACTCAATGAAAGTTGGAGTGATACTATTCCTATCACCGACCCCCTCACAGAACACCAACAGTCCATCAGGGATGAGACTATTCCATAATCTTCTAATACACAAGAACCGCGTAAGTTGGAGAGAGTCAGAAAACAACTTGAGAGGTATGGGTTTTTGATCTCACCCCATGTAGACATTAATCTTATTGAGGAAGATGAACCGGCTAAGTATGAGGAAGCGATACAAGGTATCAACTCCTCTTTATGGCAAGAAGCCATGAAGTCCAAAATGGATTCCATGTATACCAACCAAGTTTGGACACTAGTTCATGCATCAGAAGGCATTAAGCCTATAGGTTGTAAATGGGTCTTCAAAAAAAAGACAGACATGGAAGGCAACATACAAACGTACAAAGCTAGGCTTGTAGCTAAAGTTATCGTCAACGACATGGTGTCGATTACGACAAAACTATTTCACCTGTTGCCATGATGAAATCCATTCGAATAATGCTTGTTATTACTGCATATTTAGATTATGAAATATGGCAGATGGATGTCAAAAATCGCTTTCCTTAACGGAAACCTTTTGGAGGATGTTTATATGCAACAACCTGACGATTTTATCGTACCAAAACATGCAAACAAGGTTTGCAAGTTAAACCGATCCATTTATGGATTAAAGCAAGCATCGCATTCTTGGAACCAACGTTTTGATGAGATAATAAAGAATATGGTTTTATTCAAAACGAAGATGATTCTTGTGTATATAAGAAGGTTAGTGGGAGCGCACTGACATTCATTGTCCTATACGTTGATGATATATTACTTCTTGGCAATGACATTGTAAGACACAGAAATCGACGACACTGTTCTAGGCTCGCGGCCTAATCGGGAGTATGGAGTAGCCCACGAGGGAACTAAACCGGAGAAATAAAATGGAGTCACAGCCCAGTGTGAACTGGGAAAATGATTTAAGGCCGCACTCACCCCTTGCAAGGGAAGACCTCAAACCGTTGGGTTCGGAATGGTTTCTTACTTATGCCACTTGTAATGAACGGATTTATGTAATAATATAATCGAGTCTACGCAACAACAACCTACATCTAAGTTTGCATACTACCTATATCTAAGTTTGCATGCATAAAAGTAAGTCGGAATAACGGCAAGCACACAATCTCATGGATACATTAAATCGCGAAGCATGGCAATGTAAGTAAATAATAATCTAAACTTAAACGTAGAAGAGACATAATCAAGTTCCTAATGCGAAAGAAATAACTAAATCATTCTTGGAAATAATCAACTAATCATGCATAAAAAATAACATACTAAACAATATAATCATGCATAAAAGCAACATACTATTTCTAACAAACAACAAATAAACATAAGATCGGATGACACGAAATATGTGCGTCTCTCAAGCGGTACGTGGCATTATATCCCGAGTGCGGACCGCACTACCGTCCATTCAGATTCGGCTACGAAATTTACGTCTGGGTTTCCATCCGATATACCACAAGAGATAACACATATTTCATTCATCCCATGGCCACAACATACATGAAACTATAATACGCATGCGAAGAAATAATAATAACTAACGGAAAGAAAGTGCGGGAATAAATAAAAAGGTGCCCTCAGGTCTAACCTCTTAAGTCGTCTCTTGGAAATGCGTTACACGGTTGTCGGAAGGGTTGATGCTCCGCAACTTTTCCGATTTACTTATTTTTCATTTTCCTTCGTCGCCTCACTATTTTGGGTCGTTGTTTCCTCTGTTTTCGCTGTTGTTTTCTGGTCATTATTTTAGGCATTTTTTGGTGACTATTTATGCAGTTTTGGGACAGTTTTTTGGTGGACTGGTTTGCAGGTTTTTTAGTGCAGGTTTTGGGGTGCAGTTTGTGGGTTTAAGGGTGCAGTTTTGCGGGGCCTAAAGGTTATTATGGGTCTATTTCGGGGCTATTCGTGCATGAAGTTTAGGGCTGTTTTGAGGGGTTTTGTGCGTGAAGTTGGGGGCTGTGTTGAGGGGTCTTGTGCGTGAAAGAGGGCAAATGACGTGTGGTTATTTGGCTTGCGGAAGTGTGTGGCATGCAAGGTGTCGAGTACGTGAGGGAAGTGGCTGAAGAGATTTGTTTTGTTTCTTTGATTTGGGTTCACGGCTTCAGTGAAGAGGTGATGTAGGTGGCTTTTGTCGTAAGTTGGATGTTTGGCCTGTTTCTTTATGCGTGAGAGGGATTAGGGTTTTTTGTGTTTGTGTCATGAAAGAGAGAGGGTGAAGAGATGGAGTGAGAGGCTTCAAGGCTTTGGGCGTGAATGCCCTTAGAACACTAGGGTTTATTTCTTCTTTGTGAGCGGACGTGAGAATGAGCTAGGGGTCTCTAAGGTTGGGTTTATGCTTCATTTTACAGGCAAGGGTTGGGGTTGTCCTTATGCGAATAGGGAAGGAATATTGTGTAATTATGGGGGATATTTAGTTTGTGTATCATAAGGAAAGAATCTCTTCAATTTAGGAAGGTAATTTGATCTAATTTGATTTGATTTTATTTAGTTTAGGAATGTGATTTAATTTAATTAGGAAGGTTATTGGTGAGATTTAATTTGAATCTTTTAATTTGGGAAGGTGATTTGGTTTGATTTCAACATGTGTTTAATGTGTGGATTTGTTATTTTGGAAGGCTTTGGGCGTGAATTAGGGGGTTTGGGCGTGTGGTTGGTCCTTTTGGTGGGCTTGGTGTGTGGTTTGGTGGTATATGGGCTTGGTGTGTGGCTTGCGGGGGTTTTGGGCCAAGGATAAATTGTAAAACAGAGGCCTAACGAGCAAACCCGAAGCTAAGCAAACGAATTAAATCCAACAGGGTATTATTTTTGACTTTTCCATTCCGACGTCCTTTTCCCACGACTTCCACAACTTAAAGAGTAGTGCCTCCGCACGAGGCGCATCATCGGGACTTATATGCAAAAATACAGTGCCTACAGTCACCCCCACTTTAATGGGACTTGTGCAGTGTGTCACAGTGACAATCCTATCAAAGTTATGCATGCATTTTTAATTACCTAGCTCGCCAGTTGTTGCTTATCTTACTTGTTATCCTGAGATGCTTTGACCTTTAGGCTTTGTTCCCAAACTGTATTGAATATGGGCTTTGTTCCCGAACTGTGTTGAGAGATGGCTTTTTTCCCTTGGGCTTTATTCCCGAACTGTGTTGAGAGTGGGCTTTGTTCCAGAATTGTGTAGATTGTGGGCTTTGTTCCCCTGGGCTTTATTCCCGAGCTGTGTTGAGAGTGGGCTTTGTTCCCGAACTGTGTTGAGAGTGGGATTTGTTCCCCTGGGCTTTATTCCCGAGCTGTGTTGAGAGTGGGCTTTGTTCCCCGGGCTTTATTCCCGAACTGTGTTAAGAGTGGGCTTTGTTCCCCTGGGCTTTATTCCCGAGCAGTGTTGAGAGTGGGCTTTGTTCCCCAGGTTTGTTCCCGAATTGTGTTAAGATAGGGCTTTAATCCCCTGGGCTTTGTTTCCGCACTGTGTTAAGATAGGGCTTTAACCCGAACTGTGTTAAGTGTGGGCTTTGTTCCCTGGGCTTTGTTCTTGAACTGTTGATTATGGGCTTTGTTCCCGAGCTGTACTGAATGTGGGCTTTATTCCCTGGGCTTTGTTCCAAAACTTATGTTGACTGTCGGCTTTATTCCTGAACTGAATTAATTGTGGGATTTATTCCCTGGGCTTTGTTCCCGAACTATGCTGACTGTGGGCTTTGTTCCCGAAGTGTGTTAAGATATGGCTTTATTCTCATGGGTTTTTTTCCCGATCTGTGCTTATATTTGCCGCTTTTTCCTTTTCTTAAAAACCTGCGAACAAAAACAAGATAAAAATTGCGTGCATGTGACGTGCATGCATGTATGCAAGAATGTGTTTTCCTATTCCGCTGGGTTAGGTCTTCATTGTGCTCTCCGGCGCCCTTCGCCTATAACTGTCTTTGGTCGCCCCTGGGTCTGCTTATAGTTTCTTTCTGCCAATTCTCTTCGGGTGATTGCTCAGTTTCCTTTGGTCCCATGACTCAATATCTCATTATGTCCCTGATTCACGGGGTAGCAGACTAGTTGCCCCCAGACTTGGTTTATCTTTCTGCTCTTCGTTGCTTACACTCGGCCAAAGTAGATCTTTTATTGCAGTGCCCCGTACTGTTATGTCATATTACTCTCTTTTACGAGATAATCCCAATAGTTGTTCATATTATTGCCCTCAAATGATGCCTAGTGTGGAAACCAGAGAGCCTTCAAAGTACTCGAGGCAACTCAAATCCGACCGTTTGAATAAATGATCTAATCCAGACTCAAAGTGTGTGTGTGCGCTAAGGTTCTTTTACAGATTGATCATTGGGTAAGCCAACTCATTGATTTTTTTTCAAAGAATGGGATCGAAGGGTCAAACCAATCTAGATGTCTTGATCTTGCTCTGTAATTACTTCTCCGTACTCAATGTGATATGTTTTCTTTTTCTTTTCTTTCGTCTCTTTTCTTTTCTTTCTTTTCTCTCCCCTTTTTTTTTTGACGCACCTACCCTTTAAGGTAGCATTTCTCTTCATGGTGGTCCTAATACTCGCCCATGGGTAGCTTCAAGCTTATTGGTTATAGGTGGTTTATATTTTCTTCTTGAGAGACTTTTCTTTGGTTTCTAACAATACCACATATCGTAATACAAGTAAGTCAGGATGGACATCTAAGCGAACGGTCATTCATTGATCTGCACTCTCTTCAACTAGTCACTTTGCCGACTACTCAGGCTTTCACTACTAAGATCCTATAATTAAGTGCTTGCGAGTCTAACCTAGATCAACTACTCAAAATATCCGATGAGAGTACCTCTCGCACTTATCATTTCTAAGGTTTCACCCTGAAGCAAACAATTTCATCATCGGACCCATGCTTAACTATTGAGGAAAAGACTCGAACAAGTAGGCAAAATCAATGTCTTTATTATTAAATATACAGGATTGTAATCAAATAAACCAAGAAAAACATCTTCATAGTCTGCAGCAATGTCTTCTTCCTCAGCCTATGGTTCTTCACTGTTGCCATCCCCTATCCCCATGCAAGAAGCTTGGTGGTTGAGAGTTTGGAGGAAAAAGCTTTCAGGTAGGCCAGAGTTGATCATGTAGGTGGGTGGTGGAACAGAGTGATAGTTGGGTAGAGGATTTCTGTGTGTGTTGGGTTGTTATTTTTCTAGATCAGGTATTTTATGGGCGTCAATTGGGTTTGGATCTCATGCCTAAGGCAGGTGCAGTTGTCAGAGTCATGGCCTTTTTCCTGATGGAAGTAACATTACAGGTTTAGGTTGAGGTGATACGACACAGGGTTTGGAAATGGTTTAGGTTCTAAGGGTTTTAGGAGCCCTTGCATCTTCAGATTTTCAAACACCTTTGACAAAGGTCTACCAAGATTGAAGAATCGCCTGTTTCTGACGGCATCGATCTCAGCAGTAGCGGGTTTGGTCTCAGAAGGCCCCCCAAAAGTCCTTCTATTTTGGCCATAGAACTTTCTGTTCTCAACTTCTTCCTCCTCAATATCCATAACAGTCTCCCTCAATTATCGAAAATTACCAATCATAGAGGTCATCCTCCTCAGCTTGCCATAAATAGAGGGCTTAGTACCCTTGATGATCATCTTGACTTGATCCTTCTCTGAGGGCCGAGTCTGCATCTTCAAAAGCTGGCTCCTCCAGCGATCTACATAATCCTTGAAGCTCTCATCCGACTTCTGTTTGGTATTCTCCAAGTCGCGAAGCGACAAGTCGATCTCTAAATTCGTGATATATTGTTTCAGAAAGGCTTCTGCCAATGCCCTCCAATCATCATTGACCTTCCTCTCAAGGCTGTGCTACCATACCACGGGTGCCCCCTCAAGCGACATCTCGAACATCTTCGGAACCTGACGCTTCGATAGACCTACTGAACTCATCACAGAAATATACTGTCAGAGATGGACCCTTGGGTCCCCATTCCCATTGAACCTGGCTATGTCAAGCATCTTGAATTGAGGCGACAGCTGCTCCTCAAAAGTCATCGCCTTATAATCTAGCAAATCATCATGTTTACCCTTCAGCTTGCGGGTAACTGACTCTACCTGATCTCGGAGTTTCTGCAACTCTGCCTGAGACCAAGCTATCCTTCCCGTGGCATACTCAGCCATGTCATCATCAAAAACAGGGATATCATCACTCAACATGTTCGAAGGCTCTTCACGCCTCACATTCTCGGAGCCTCCCCCAGCGCGGGGCACAGCCATATTAGCCAAAGCGGTGGTCAAAGCTGGCAACTGCTCGGTAACCTTGGTGAGACTGGTCTCCAGCTGATCCATACGAGATCCCTCATTTTTTGATTCGCTCATGTTCGCTAACGGCCTTTTGACCAGTCTTCCTTCTTCTCTAACCCAAAGGGTATCTATGGTGTCTTTTAAAAATTTATTCAGCATGTATGCGTGCGATGCATGGAATATATAAGCCCGTCAAGATTTTTATACAAGTCGGCCGATTATCATTTTAAAGCATTCAATCATACTATTGTGAGGTGCAAACTTGTCCTAGTTGAAAAGGCCCAACAGGTTTACACTTTCGCGATAACGTGGCTAAATAACTTCAAATGGTAAGGGGCCCAAACACAAAGCGGCCCATCGATATTTTAGAGCCTTTTGGCCCAATTTCCATAAAGCACGGACTCGTCCCAGTTTAAATGGCCCAACAAGCCCATACCTCATGACAAAAGGTCCAACTGAATCCAAATGACGATGGTCCTGAACGCAAACATAAAGGAATAGTTTCTATTGGTCCTATAATTACAGTTCACACGTGGGTTTATGGGGGTGTAGACAAAGGCTCCCATCGGTGAAGGATTGCCCACAACTAGGTCTCCCCACTCAAGGGTCCGAACGACCAAGTGAGTGCACCTTTTTTATATGCTAAGGTACGTGCCAACGAGTTATGATGCATGACTGACTGTCAGATGGATTTCCTATTGAAGATTCCCTAGAGGGAGGGTGGAGCGGACTCTCTTAAATACCCAAGCCTCTTAGGCTCTTATCGCCTTGGTGACAAGAATAAACAATAGGTGCTCCAAATTAGTCCATCACGGTAAGCTTCGAGTAAATGATTATCTATGTGCCTTTCACAACTTTTCCTTATAGAAAGGTAGTGAATGAAGGAAGACACCAAACCATTACCTAGCTCTAATAGTGGCTTTGATTAAACCCATTTAACCCACGGTAGACACGGTTAACTAAAACCAAAATCACAAACATTACAAGGTATTATTTCGGGGCCAATTCTCTATCCCCAGTGGAGTCACCAAACTGTAAGACACAGAAATCAGCGACGCTGCTCTAGGCTCGTGGCCTAGTCGGGAGTACGGAGTAGCCCACGGGGGAACTAAATCGGAGAAATAAAATAGAGTCGCCACCTAGTGTGAACTGGGAAAATGATTTAAGGCCGCACTCACCCCTCGCAAGGGAAGACCTCAAACCGTTGGGTTCGGAATGGTCCCTTACTTATGCCACTTGTAATGAACGGATTTATGTAATAATATAACCGAGTCTACGCAACAACAACCTACATCTAAGTTTGCATACTATCTATATCTAAGTTTGCAGGCATAAAAGTACGTCGGAATAACGGCAAGCACACAATCTCATACATACATTAAATCGCTAAGCATGTCAATGTAAATAAATAATAATCTAAACATAAACGTAGAAGAGACATAATCAAGTTCCTAATGCGAAAGAAATAACTAAATCATGCTTGGAAATAATCAACTAATCATGCATAAAAAAATAACATATTAAACAACCTAATCATGAATAAAAGCAACATACTATTTCTAACAAACAATAAATAAACATAAGATCGGATGACACGAAATATGTGCGTCTCTCAAGTGGTACGTGGCATTGTATCCCGAGTGCAGACTGCACTACCGTCCATTCGGATTCGGCTACGGAATTTATGTCTGGATTTCCATCCAATATACCGCAAGAGATAACACATATTTCATTCATCCTATGGCCACAACTTACATGAAACTATAATACGCATGCGAATAAATAATAATTACTAACGGAAAGAAAGTGCGGGAATAAATAAAAAGGTGCCCTCAGGTCTAACCTCTTAAGTCGTCTCTTGGAAGTGTGTTACACGGTTGTCGGAAGGGTTGATGCTCCGCAACTTTTCTGATTTACTGGTTTTCTATTTTCCTTCGTCGCCTCGCTGTTTTGGGTTGCTGTTTCCTCTGTTTTCGCTGCTGTTTTCTGGTCGTTATTTTAGGTGGTTATTTGCGGTTTTAGGCAGTTTTTGGGTGACTATTTTATGCAATTTTATGACTATTTTTCGGTGGACTGGTTTGCAGTTTTTGGTGGACAGTTTACAGGTTTTTTAGTGCAGTTTTTGCGGGGTTTAAAGGTTATTATGGGTCTGTTTCGGGGCTATTTGTGCATGAAGTTGAGGGCTGTTTTGAGCATTTTTATGCGTGAAGTTGGGGGCTGTGTTGAGGGGTCTTGTGCGTGAAAGATGGTAAATGACGTGTGGTTATTTGGCTCGCGGCAGTGTGTGGCATGCAAGGTGTCGAGTACGGGAGGGAAGTGGCTGAAGAGATTTGATTTTTTTTCTTTGATTTAGGTTCACGGCTTCAGTGAAGAGGTGATGTAGGTGGCTTGTCGTAAGTGGATGTGTGGCCTGTTTCTTTGTGCGTGAGAGGGATTAAGGTTTTTGTGTTTGTGTCATGAAAGAGAGAGGGTGAAGAGATGGAGTGAGAGGCTTCATGGCTTTGGGCGTGAATGCCCTTAGAACACTAGGGTTTATTTCTTCTTTGTGAGCGGACGTGAGAATGAGCTAGGGGTCTCTAAGGTTGGGTTTATGCTTCTTTTTATATGCAAGGGTTGGGGTTGTCCTTATGCGAATAGGGAAGGAATATTGTGTAATTATGGGGGATATTAGTTTGTGTATCATAAGGAAAAGATCTCTTCAATTTAGGAAGGTAATTGATTTGATTTATTTTATTTATTTTATTCAGTTTAGGAATGTGATTTAATTTAATTAGGAAGGTGATGATGAGATTTAATTTGAATCTTTTAATTTGGGAAGGTGATTTGGTTGATTTCAACATGTGTTTATGTGTGGATTATTATTTGGAAGGCTTTGGGTGTTGCTTTGTGCGTTGGTGGGGTTGTGTGGTTGGTCCTTTTGGTGGGCTTGTGTGTGGTTTGGTGCTATATGGGCTTGGTGTGTGGCTTGCGGGGGTTTTGGGCCGAGGATAAGTTTTAAAACAGAAGGCCTAACGAGCAAACCCGAAGCTAAGCAAACGAATAAAATCAAACAGGGGATTGATTTCTGACTTTTCCCTTTCAACGTCCGTTTCCCGTGACTTCCATAACTTAAAGAGTAGTTCCTCCGTACGAGGCTCATCATCGGGACTTATATGCAAAAATGCAGTGCCTACAGACATTCCCATGCAAGTTTCCAAATCGATAAAGACGACTTTAAGTCGCAATCAGGGTACATATTTTGTTTGAACAACGGAGCAGTGAGCTGTAAATCTTCCAAGCAAGAGACTGTTTTCGATTCAACAACAGCAGCGAAATATATTGCTACAGCTAAGGCAACAAAAGAAGCAGTTTGGATCCGTAAATTCATAATTGGAATATGAGTAGTTCCGTTAGCAGCTGAGCCCGTACCTTTGTATTGTGACAATAATGGGGCTATAGCACAAGCGAAGGAACCACAGTCTCATCAACGATCCAAGCATGTACTTCAACGATTTCATCTGATTCGTGAGATCATACATCGTGGCGATGTGAAGATTGAAAAGATCACATCAGATAACAACATTGCAGATCCGTTGACGAAAGCTATATCTCAGCAAAAGTTTGAGCGACATGTACATAGTTCAGGTGTTAGATACCTGAGTGATTGGTTATAGGCCAAGTGGGAGATTTTTGGACAATTATGACCCATAACATCACTATTTGTAAAGAACATTGTGTTTTTGTTCAAATTAACTATGTGACAAAATGAAATTGCTATTTTATCATTATTGTAATTGGATTACTTGGATATATATAATGATGAAAGTACATATGGTTAAATCGGATTAATAAGATATGAGACAATATTAATCCATGAACGGTTTAATCATTAAATATCCCTAGTCGTAGTATTATCGAGTCTGGACATCGATAATGTTGAATATTCTAGTATTACACTTGTGCGCGTTATGGAAGCTTTTACGGCATAATTCTCATATATTTATGTATTGGATACTTATGCAAGTGTAATAAGAGGTTCTGTTAGCCGTTGGACTGGGAATAGTTTCGCTATGGATAGACCCACTCGGAATCCCATGGGTAGTATGACTATGTGTCTATGGGAATCCGAATCAGGGTAGGTGCATGTGATCTTTAACCTGAGACTTACATCGCTATTACTTGCAACAATCAGTTTACTTTGATATTGGTCGTCTGGAGCTTTAACAGGTTCTGTGTACGCATATATTGGGTTTACTGAGAATCGTAGTGTATTTGATGTGATGTCAAGATGAGAGTATCATTTCAGTCATATTGAGATGATGGTTACACAAGATACGAAACTAGTACTCTTAAAAACTGCAGCTATCGGGAAAGTATGACTAGGTCATGACTTTCCGATTACAGAGACTAGTTGCTCGGGATCCGATATATGCTTCGTATGGGGCAGACACAGAGCCAGCCCTAGGTCTAGCATGTGACATCCGATACTGAATCGTATTACGCATTACATTGTATTACTACGCCTGATACAGATAATATTCCTCAGTGGATATTTATGGAGAATTGGGTAGGCACAGTGCTTTGCAAGAAGCCAACCATGTCTTGTAAATCGGTGAGAACGTGGTTCGGGGTACGCACGTGTTCGGATAGTCTGATGACCGTATTTACTGCCAACATATCCAGGAATCTCTTGGGTTGCTTCCCAAAGATTGACCAATGACATTTGACTCATATAGAATTAATCTGGGATTAATTATGAGAGAGAAAATTAATCTGGGATTAATTGCGATAAGAATTAATCTGGGATTATTAAATTCGTATAGAAGAGAGAACGCGATTAATTTAGAAATAATCGATAAAATAAATATATCAGATATATTAATTAAAATTGGATTTTAATTCGGTGAACAAATTAATTGGAATTAATTCATAAGCGACTATCGTAATAATTTTGCTAGGCATAATTATTTAATTAAATTAGATTTAATATGTCGCGATGATAAAATTCGTTAATTCAGAATTAAACGAACCCGGGCCCAAGTATAGTTGTGTATTGGAGAAACCAACTTAAATTTGGAATTTAAAAGTGGTGGGACCGACTTAACTTACATCAATTGTCACAAACTTGATGGGAGTAGTTGGCATTCTTTAATGCATAAATAAAAACACACAACTACCAACTTTGGAAGAACTATTCACATTCTTCATTTTTCTCTCATTGCCGGACCTCTTTCAACTTGGAAGGGAAAATTTTGCTTCAACAATTTTCTCAAAGCTAGCACTTTTAGGGTCATTTGAGGTGATAGGAAAAAATCCCAAGGTTCAAACAACTCAACACAAGGCTTGGAGCTTCATCCATTCAAATAAATTTTGAATTTCTCCCAAAAACCAATGTAAGTAATTCTGCAACTTTTATTGGTAATTCACACGCAAATCATGTTTATGATTTTGGAAGCATGTCTTAGAGACTAACATAACGGAAATTATGAATCAGCTCTAATTACGAGATACTCGGAAGGTTAATCTATATGTAGTGACTATATCGATGGACACCAACTTGGTTTGGCTTAATATACCATATGCAGCAACGAGATTGCAGCTTCGGGTTTTTAGTGGAATAACCCGGAGTTAATAATTCGAAATATTTAATTAAGAGCTTAATTAATATTTCAAGATTATTGGAGCTCGGAACCGTAGGTCCATTTGGTCCTCGTACTAGCTCAATATACTGTAGCAGATTTAGTATAATTGGATAGTCCAATTATATACTCACATATGTAAAAATATTATTAATACGATTAATAATATATTTTCACACTTGAAACTATATATTAAAAGGTCATATATGATTTTAATAATTATATGATAATTATTGAATGCATAATATTAAATTATATATGATACAATTTAATAAGGCCAAATTTGGAATTTCCAAATCTTGGTTTTGGAAACCCTTGGTGAGTTATGCTAGGTGTTGGACAATTATGACCCATAGCATCACTATTTTAATAAACATTGGTTTTTTGTACAAATTAACTATGTGACAAAAGAAAATTGCTATTTTGTCATTATTGTAATTGGATTACTTGGATATATATATATATATATATATATATATATATAATGATAAAAGTCCATATGGTTAAATCAGATTAATAGATATGAGACAGTATTAATCCACGAACAATTTAATCATTAAATATCCATAGTCGTAGTATTATTGAGACTGAACATCGGTAATGCAGAATAGACTAGTATTGCACTTGTGCGCGTTATGGAAGCTTAACAGCATATTTCTCATATGTTTAAGTATTAGATACTTATACAAGTGCGATAAGAGGTTCTGTTAGCCGTTGGACCGGGAAAAGTTCGCTCTGGATAGACCCCTCAGAATCTCATTGGTAGTATGACTATGTGTCTATGGGAATCCGAATCAGGGTAGGTGTATGTGATCTTTAACCTGAGACTTATGTCGCTAGTACTTGCGACAATCAGCTTGCTTTGGTATTGGTTGTCCGGAGCTTTAACAGGATTTGTGTACGCCTGTCTTGGGTTTACTGAGAATCGTAGTGTATTGGATGTGATGTCAAGACGGGAATATCACTTCAGTCATATGGAGATGATGGTCACACAAGATACGGTAATAGTGCTCTTAATTGATGCAGTTATCGGGATAATATGACTAGGTCATGATTATCTGACTACAGAGACTAATTACTCGTGATCCGATATATGCTTCATACGGGGTAGACACAGAGCCAGCCCAAAGCCTAGCATGTGACATTTGATACTGGATCATAGACGCATTACATATTATTACTACGCCTGATACATATAATATTCCTCACCAGATATTTCTGGAGAATTGGGTACGCACGGTGCTTTGCTAGAAGCCAACCATGTCTTGTAAATCGGTGAGACCGTGGTACGAGGTACGCACGTGTCGGATAGTCCGACAACCGGATTTACTACCAACATATCCAGGAACCTCTTGGGTCGCTTCCCAAAGATTCACCAATGACATTTGACTCGAACTGAATTAATCTAGGATTAATTATGAGAGAGAAAATTAATATGAGATTAATTGCGGCAAGAATTAATCTGGGATTAATCCGTCTAGAAGAGAGAACGTGATTAATTTAGAATTAATCGATTAAATAATATATTGGATATATTAATTAAAATTGAATTTCAATGCGGAATTAAAATTGGATTTTAATTCGGGCGAACAGATTAATTTGGAATTAATTCGTAAGTGACTATCGTAATAATTCTGCTAGGCATTATTATTTAATTAAATTTGATTTAATTACGTCAAAACGGAAAATTTGTTTAATCGGATTAAACGAACCCGGGCCCAAAGTATGTTGTGTAAGCCAACTAAATTTTGAATTTCAAGTGGTGGGACCCACTTTACTTACATCAACATTTTGACATGTGATGGAAGTAGTTGGATGCATTTAATGCATTTTTCTTTCCAACACACTAAGTCTTGTTTTTGGAAACATAACAAAAACTTTTGGAAAGTGAACAAAATACATCTTCTCTATTTTTCTCTCCAAAAATCGTGAGCCTTGTTCTTCCTTGGAAAAATTGTGCTTCAAAAATTGGTCAAGCAAGCACTTAAATGAGTTGAATGAGGTGTTAGGGAAACTCATCCAAGAGTTTAGAACTCAACACAAAGCTTTATTCATTTTAGGGTATGAAAATGATTTTCATGACTTAGAAATCCCGACCGGAGACTCTGGATAAATTCTCAAGTTTTGATGCTTTTTCCGTTAATTTTCCGTTTTGAAGAGCTGTTAGTAAAATAGCCATAACTTCTTCGTTTTAACTCCGATTTTGACGAGTAATATATTGTTTCGAAGGAAAGACATAGACGCACATCTTTCATGTTAAACATTGTTCCAAAATCTGTTCAAAAGTAGGTCAAAAATGCGACCAAAGTTACTATTTTTGTCAAAATCCGAGAACAAGTGAAATGGTGACACTTGGCACTACCAAAGGCACTCCTTATCAACCAAAAAAATCTGCAACATGTATAAATACCAGTACTATTCATTCTTTCTCCCTCTTGAAGACAAAAAAAATCATA
>SKCR01030528.1:0-122112 GCA_019454045.1 Zanthoxylum bungeanum
GAGATATTTGGAAGGTCCATTACCCCTTACTATATCTGAAGATGCATCTTCTGAAGAGATTGAGACTTTCCAAAAATGGAAAGATGATGGTTTAAGGGTTAAATCATTCATTCTCAGTTCTCTTTCTTCTGAACTGAAGAGGCAATATTTTGAGGTACATGATGCTTATAGCATGATGACATAACTTCTTGAATCGTTCATGAACCAGGAACAGGTCGTGGTTCATAGAGTCAATGGAACTGTTCCATTCTAAACTAGACGATGGACAGGCTATGAGCACACATGTGCTTCATTTCATCGATTTGATCTAGGAATTGAGGCGCAATGATTTCCCTATCAATGATACTCTAGGACGGAGTGTCATACTTGGTTCGCTCCCAGCGTCGTATCGCCAGTTTGTCATGTACTTCAACATGAATGGGATTCACTGCTCTTACCGTGAGTTGCATATGATGCTTCTCACAGTAGAGGAGGATTTGAAGAAGAGAGTTTCGACTCGCCTTCCGAAAACCACTTCATTTTCCGCTTCTTCCCACTCCAAGTCGAAGGAGAAGACGACGAAGGGAAAAAAGAAGAAAGGTTTTAATGTTCCTCCGCAGACTAAGGTAGCAAAGCCCAAGAGAGTTTTTGAAGATAAATGTCATCACTACCAGAAGGTCGAGCACTGGAAGAGGAACTGTCATGACTACCTTGCCCAAATCAGGAGGGAAAGAGCATCGACATCAAATACTTTTATTTTTCTGGTTATTGATATCTCATTAGCTTGTGAACCTGTCACAACTAGTTAGATTTTAGATTCTGCTTGCCCTATTCACATTTTCAATTCGTTGCAGGTGCTGACGGAAAGTAGACGACTGAAATCTAGGGAGATGCAGTTGCGATTCGGGAGTGGCGACTCTCTGGATACGGTTATAGTGGGCTTATGCGAGATTCCCCTACCCAGTGGGAGACTTTTGTTGAGTGACTGCTTTTTTGTGCCATGATGTGTTGCGAATATTATGTCACTTTTTGTATTAGATACTGAAGGATATAATGTAAATATTAAGAACCGTTCTTTATATTTATATAATATAAATAATATTCAGATCCTTTATTGTCCAAATGAGCATGGTCATTACATTTTGTACACCTCTCGAGATATTTTGAATACTAGAATTAATAAATGTAAATTATTTGAAATAAATAATACTGAAATTTGGCATATGAGGTAGGTCATATAGGCGTGAAACACCTAACCCATTTGGTTAGGAATGGTTTGATTCCAGATCTCACCATTGAACCTTATCCAACCTGTGAATCTTGTATTAGGGGTAAAATGACCAAAGCCCCATTTTCGGGTGTTGGACACCGAGCCACTGACTTATTGGAACTCGTACATTCTTATGTATGTGGTCCTATGAGTCAGACTGCACACAATGATTTTTCATACTTCATTACCTTTACCGATGATGTGTCATGGTACAGTTATGTTTATCTGATGAAACATAAATCGGAAACCTTTGAAAAGTTCAAAGAATTCTGAAACGAAGTAGAAAAATAAACTGGACAATATATTAAATGCCTTCGATCTGATCGAGGCGGTGAATATATGAGTGGAAAGTTCACTGATTATTTAAAGGAGAATGAGATTTTTGCTCAATATACTCCTCATAGTACTCCACAACATAATGGAGTGTCAGAGAGGAGAAATCAGACATTATTGGATATGGTCCGATCTATGTTGAGTTTTATAGATTTGCCCTATTACTTATGGGGTTATACTCTTTTAACTGTCGCACATCTTTTGAATAAGATTCCTTCCAAAGCTATTCCTACGACTCCGTATGAGATATGGACAGGTAGGAAATTGAATCTAAATTTTGTTAAGGTTTGTGGCTGTCCTGCATACGTCAGGATGACTCAGTAGAATAAGCTTTTGCCTTGAGGGCAAAAGTTTAGGTTTGTTGGATGTCCTTCAAATAAGAAAGGATATTTTTTCTATGATACCGAGCATCAAAATTTGTTCGTAGCTCGCTTTGTAAAATTTCTAGAGGTAGAATTTTTGTCAGAAGGTGGTGATCATATATAGGTTGAACTTGATGAAGTACAACCTGAGACCAACGAACCACCGAAGGAACTTGAAGTTCAAGAAGATGAAAAACCTTCATTACACACACTCCGAAGGTCAAAAATGGTATCAAGACCTCTTGAATGCTTGTATTTGATATAAGAAAAAAGTCTCGATGTTTTATTAGTTGAAGAAATTGACCCTTTTACCTATAGAGAATTGATGTTTGACATCGACTCCGTGAAGTGGCAAGATTCCATGAAATTCAAGTTAGACTCAATGCATGAGAATCAAGTTTGAGACTTGGTTCCGCTTCTTGAAGGAATTGTTCCTATCGGTTGTAAATGGATTTACAAAAGAAAGCGCGGGCTTGACGGAAAGGTCGAAACCTTTAAGGCCCGACTGGTAGCTAAAGGTTACTTGCAGCGACCTGGTGTCGACTACGATGAAACTTTTTCTTCAGTTGCGATGCTAAAGTCTATAAGGATTTTATAATCTTTTGTCGCTTACCATGATTACGAGATTTGACAAATGGATGTCAAAACGGATGTTCTAAATGAATTTCTTGATGAAGAAATCTATATGGAACAACCGGAAGGTTTTGCATCCAGCGAAAACTCGGGCATGGTATGTAAGCTTAAGAAGTACATTTATGGACTTAAACAGATTGTCTGGTTTCCTCAAGAATTCAGAAGAATCCAGTGTGTATAAAAAGGCTAGTGGGAGTATGGTGGTATTTTTAATTCTCTATGTTGAAGACATCCTGATCATTGGGAATGATATCGGGATGACGCAAGGCGTCAAAGCTTACCTTTGTAAGAATTTCTCCATGAAGGACCTGGGTGAAGCTTCTTATGGCTTAGGCATAAAACTCTATAGAGATAGAGAAAGGAAGCCTATTGGGTTATCCCAATCAACGTACATAAATAAGATCTTAGAACAATATAATTTTAGTAACTGTAAGACAACAAACATACCGTTCAGAAATGGCTTACATCTTTCAAAGAAGATGTGTCCATAAACAAAAGATGAGAAGATTAGAATGTTTAATCAGCCTTATGCTTCGTATTTGAGCAGCAACATATATGTCATGTTATGTACTAGACCTGATATCAGCTTCGCAGTTAGTGTGACCAACAGATATCATTCCAATCCAGGAAATGACCATTGGATGGCCATTAAACATATCCTCAAGTATCTTAAAGGTACTAAGGATAAGTTTATAATATATGGAGGAAATGAACTGCAAGTTAATGGGTATACGAATTTAATTTCCAATCGGATCCCGATGATAGAAAGTCTACATCAGGATTCGTCTTTACCATTAACGGTGGTGCGGTTTGTTGGAAAAGTTCCAAACAGAGGTCAACAGCTGATTCCACCACAGAGGTGGAATATATTGCCGCTTCTGAAGCTGCAAAAGAAGCTATATGGGTTATGAACTTTATCACAGAATTGGGAGTAGTCCCAAGTATCGAGAATCTGATTCCATTATACTGTGATAATATTGGAGCCATTGCGCAATCAAAGGAACCAAGAGCGCATCAGAAGTCGAAGCATGTGGAATGCAAGTACCACATCATTCGAGAGATTGTGTCTCGAGGGGACATTTTCGTATGTAAGGTACCGAGTGAAGATAATGTAGCAGACCCGCTTACCAAGGCCATTCCTTCTAAGTTATTTGATAAATATTTGGTGTCGATGGTATTAGATACAATTGATATTGGCACTAGAGCAAGAGGGATAATTTGTTAGGGTTGGTGCTCGGAGCGCCAATTTTCTTCTGTATTTCCTTGTAAATACTTATGTAATATTTTATTATGAATAAATTAAACAGTTTCTATTATATAACATCTTTTTTATATTGTAAAGTCATAATTGACCTTAGAATGATTAGTTATGATAATGTTGTAAAAGCGTCGCAACTGACATTGAGTTATATCATGACGTTGTCATTCTTAGACAGTTCCTGGTCAAGGTTTACACTAGTTGGTCAGTAAAGTAAACCCGTTGAAACTGGTACATGTTGTATACTGGAATCTTGAATTCCAATGGTTTTGTCATTGAACCATGAGCCTTGGAGACTCGTATAGACGTGTAGGTGTTTATAGCGGATAAACACTGAACGATTCACCAAAGATTCTTAATGGATGGTACACCAATGTCAATAAGAATCTTTACGGGTTGAGTAGCATAGTGATTCTTTGACTTGAGATACCACTGTGGATATATGATTTATCATCCACACTTTGATGGCAGTCACGTCAATGATCTATTAAGATCAGACCTCCGCTTGTTCGTTGTGTGTGGACTGATGCTCAAGATATCATGTGTGTGTCAAGATAGGATCCATCAGTTCTGTGTACAGAGCATATGTATTCAATATGAAATTAGCAATCTGTTAAATCCATGGGCCTGTGGTACACTGTAAAAGCGAGTTCTAAGTGTTATTAAGAGATTTCTAATAGAAACGTCGACGTGATTATATCTAAAGAGATTTGACGTTTATATATATATCTCTGAAATAATCCGGATATCTGTGACGAAGAGATTATACGTATGCAATGACCTTATGGATCAATGAGTTTATCCGTGTTCGTCATAGTTTACGGGTGGGTAGATTATGGACACGAAATTGGATTTTGTGACGGATATGCCTGAACCTGGAGTGTCTCACTAATGAAATATACTCGTAGAACACTAGGGCTACTTTTATCAATAATATTGATTATTTATAAATCGTTTAACGGTTAAACGAAAGATACACGCAAAGCGACCTAATAGTCATTTCCTAATTAATGTGTATTTATATTTAATGAATGATTTTATTAAATACACATTAATTAAATGTCAAATTGTGATATTTGACATATATCATTACTATATGTATTTGGATTATTTAAAGTAAATCTAATACATATATTTAAAATATTTGTATTTAAATAATTATTTAATTATTAAATAATTAAAGTAATTAAAAATATAAATATCTTATGTTATGATTAAGTTCGGAAATGGATTTATTTGATTGGTTTGACTTGTTGTAATACATTAAATGTTGTAGTGATATTTATTATTTCCTAAATTCAGCCAAGGCATAAATGGGAGTATATATTGTTTTGTTTCATTTTCTTTCATTAGGTTAAACATCCAAAATATTACAAAAGGATAGTTGAGAGAAAAAGTCTAAGTGTTGAGAACAAAAGTGAAGAAAACTTCCATTTATGTAAGTTTTTCTAGCTTTTCTTAAACTAGAAAGTTGTTTCTATTATTCTAAGCTGCAACATGTGTTGCTTGGATATTTTTTCTACTCTCTTGATTTTGTAATAAATGTGTTGGAAGTTTGATGAAAGATGTTTGCATGTTTGTTAAACAAAGCAAGCTTATAAATTGTGTATAAGCTTTCTTTTGGTCATTTGATGATCGTGTTGTTATTTTAGAGTTGTTAGGCCATTTATTGATGACCTAGAATTATTCTTGAGTTGTTTCGAAGTGGTGAGACTTGTTTGGTGTGGTAGAGACTTGATTGAAATGATGGATTTGTTTAATTTGGTCTAATTTATTCAATTTGAAGAATTTTTAAAATTAGGATTCTTAACCCTTTCCAAATTTGGGGTTTTTTTTTTATATATGTGTTTTATAATGATGTAAATATGATATACATTTAATTTGGTGATGATTGGATTTGATCTTGACTTGTTTTGAACAAGATTGGACTAAAATGCAAAACTTGGAAAATTGTGAGAGCATTCGGCAATTTTAAAAAAAATTGGAAGTTTTGTTGCAACTTGTATTTTGATGTATTGGACATGTGTAAATCATTTTCGGAGTGATTTTAAATCACTTAAATTTATTTTAGACAAACTAGGACCAAATTGATCAAAATGCAAAAGTTTGGGGTCAAACGACAAATATAAATTAAAATATGATTTTTGGGTAAAAATTTCAGTTTTTAAGTATTAAGTAATTAGAAAAAATAAGTTTATCTTAATTACCCAAGGAAAATTATTGAAATCGGAAAATTTTGACTTTCCACGTTCCACTGTGTTTACCCAGACTTGCCCCATAAAACCCCAAAAATATGTATTAATCTTATTTAGGCCTACATGCTTCAAATATACTAATGGGCCTTGGTTTGGACTAGGCTTAGTTTATTGAAGAAAGTGGCCACCCCATTAGTGTATACTTAGGCCCATTAGTTAACACTAGATCCGAAATGAGTAAGGTCTGTGAGTTTCTAAGTCGTCTAAAAAACATTTCCCGCTAATGTTCCAATACAACACTAGTTGAACTTATGAAGAAATTAGGGTCGTTACAAATTCTCCCCCTTAAAATGATTCGTCCTCGAATCCATATATTTAAAGATATCGAATCAACACATGAGATTCATCAGGCAGATACTTCTGCAGCATAGACATGTGAAAAACTGGGTGTATTTTATCCATGCTGAGTGGAAGCGCCAATTCATAAGCTTTCCCTCCAACTATTTGGAGTATATGGAACGGCCCAATGTATCTAGGACTAAGCTTACCTTTCTTGCCGAATCTCATAACTCCCTTAAAATGAGATACTTTTAGGAAAACAAAATCTCCCACCTGAAATTCCAAGTACTTCTTCCGGTAATCTGCATAACTTTTCTAGAGACTCTGAGCTGTACTCATCCTTTCTCTGATTAGATTTACTTTCTCCACCGCATCTTGTACCAAATCGGGCCCTAATAACTTTTGCTCCCCGGCTTCAGACCATCCAACTGGGGATCTGCACTTCCTACCATACAAAGCTTCAAATGGTGCCATTTGGATACTTGTCTGATAACTATTGTTATAGGCGAATTCTATAAGTGGCAAATGCTGATCCCAATTACCCTCAAAATCAATTACACAAGCCCGAAGCATGTCTTCTAAAGTTTGTATAGTCCGCTCTGTCTGACCATCCATCTGAGGGTGGAAGGCTGTACTAAAGTGTAACTGGGAACCCAAAATCTCCTGAAATGATTGTCAAAACTTGGATGTAAATTGAGAACCTTGATGTGAGATGATTGAGATAGGTACTCCGTGTAAAGACACTATCTCATCTAGATATAGTTTGGCATATTGAGCTGTTGTGTAGTTGGTTCTAACTGGAAGGAAATGCGCAGATTTAGTCAATCTATCTACAATCACCCATATAGAATCATAGCCATTTGAAGTACGAGGAAGTCCAACTACAAAATCCATAGTGATAATTTCCCATTTCCATTCCGGAATATCTAAACTCTGAAGTTTCCCTGTTGGTCTTTAGTGTTATGCTTTAACCTGCTGACAAGTGAGGCACATTGTGACAAATTTTGCTACATCCTTTTTCAAGTCGTTCCACCAATAAAGATCCTTAAGATCATGATACATGTTAGTGATCCCAGGATGCATGGTATAGGAAGAAGTGTGGGCATTCTCTAATAATGAGTATTTCAACTCATGAACTGGGGGAACAAAAATTCCATTCTACTTCCTGATGAGATTCTCATTGTCTATATGATACTCATCTTCTGTACTTTGCTGCAACCTGCTTCTAATCTGTTGCATTTCAGGATCTGCTTCCCGTTCAACTCTTATTTCATCTATAAGGGTGGATTGAACCTGTATCTGCGCTAATAACGCTCCATGGACTGTCACTTGAAAGCTCACTCCATCCAGTATATATCTTTGCATCTGCTTGGCTGGATGCTATTTCTCAATTAGTAAATGAGCTAAACTCCCCATAGACTTACTACTTAAGGCATCAGCTACCACATTACCTTTACCCGGATGATACTGAATGGAACATTTATAATCTTTCAATAACTCCATCCACCGCCTTTGTTTTAAATTGAGCTCCCTTTGACTCTGGAAATTTTAAGGCTTTTGTGATCGGTGAAGATTTCAAACTTTTCACCATACAAATAATGCTGCCATATCTTCAAAGCAAAAATTATTGCAGCCATCTCCAAATCATGAGTGGGATAATTCTGTTCATAAGGCTTTAGTTGTCTGGAAGCATAAGCTCTTCCCTTATGCATCAACACACATCCCAAT
The DNA here is from genome assembly GCA_019454045.1 of Zanthoxylum bungeanum. Classification (NCBI taxonomy): domain Eukaryota; kingdom Viridiplantae; phylum Streptophyta; class Magnoliopsida; order Sapindales; family Rutaceae; genus Zanthoxylum; species Zanthoxylum bungeanum. The sequence goes on from SKCR01030528.1 coordinate 8,098, forward strand.
CGCACTCTAGAAGCATCACAATACACTGTAAATCCTCATGATTCCGCTGGTAGTGCAAGAACAGAAGTAGTAGTCAATCATCGTTTGAGTTCCTGAAAACTCTTTTCACAAGCATCCGACCACTCAAACTTCACATTCTTATGAGTTAATCGAGTTAACTGGGCAGCTATTCTGGAGAAATTCTCTAAGAATCTCATATAATACCCTGTTAATCCCAAGAAACTACGAATCTCCATCACACTTTTAGGTCGGTGCCAGTTCTGAATAGCCTCAATCTTCTGGGAATCTACTCTAATCTATTCCTTTGATACAACGTGCCCTAAAAATACCAAACTAGTCAACCAAAACTCGCACTTCAAGAACTTGGCACATCACTTATATTCCCTTAGTGTCTGTAAAACCTTATGCAAATGTTCTGCATGCTCCTGCTCATTACATGAGTACACCATAATGTCATCAATGAAAACTATAACAAACCGATCTAGAAAGGGTCTGAACACCATATTCATCAAATCCATAAAAGCCGCGGGGGCATTGGTTAAACCTGTTGGACAATTATGACCCATAACATCACTATTTGTACAGAACATTTTGTTGTTGTACAAATTAACTATGTGACAAAGGAAGTTTCTCTTTTATCATTTGTAATTGGATTACCGAGATATATAAATGATAAAAGTCCATATGATTAGTTCCGGATTAATAATATATGAGACAGTATTAATCCACTAAGGTTTAATCATTAAAATATCCCTAGTCGTAGTATTATCGAGATTGGACATCGATAATGCAGAATAGACTAGTATTGCACTTGTGCGTGTTAGGGAGCATAACGGCATAGTTCTCATATATTTGGGTATTGGATACTCATGCAAGTGTAATAGGAGGTTGTGTTTACCGATGGTACGGAAACAACTTCGCTCTGGATAGACCCCTCGGAATTCCATTGGTAGTATGGCTATATGTCTATGGAAGTCCGAATCAGGGTAGGTGTATTTAGTCTTAACCTGAGACTTGCATCGCTAATACTTGCGACAATCAATACACTTTGGTTTTGGTCGTCCAGGGCTTTAACAGGTTCTGTGTACACCTCTTCTGGGTATATTGAGAATCGTAGTGTATTGGGTGTGATGTCAAGATGGAAGTATCACTTCAGTCATATGGAGATGATGGTCACGTGGGATAAGGAACTGGTGCTCTTATATGCTGCAGCTATCGGGATAATATGACTAGGTCATGTTTATCCGATTATAGAGACTAGTTACCAGAGATCCGATATGTGCTTTGTACGGGGCAGACACAATTCCAGCCCCAGGCCTAGCATGTGACATCCGATACTGGATCGCATTACATAATACTACGTATACTACGCCTGATATAGATTACATATTCCTTTAAGAATATTTTTGGAGAATTGGGTAGGCACGGTGTTTTGTTAGAAGCCTACCATGTCTTGTAAATCGGTAAAAACGTAGTACTAGGTATGTACGTGTTCGGATAGTCCGACGACCGAATTTACTGCCAACATATCCAGTGATCTCATGGGTCGCTTCCCGAAGATTCACCGATGACGTATGACTCGCAAATAATTAATCTGGGATTAATTATAAGAGAGAGAAAATTAATTTAGGATTAATTACAGAGATATTTTATCTGGGATAAAATACAATCTAAAGAGAGAGAACGATTAAATTGGAATTAATCGATAAAATAATATATTCGATATATTAAACGAAATTTGATTTCGACGCGGAATTAAAATTAGATTTTAATTTGGGCGAACGAGTTAATTTAGAATTAATTAGTTAGCGATGTGAATAGTAATTTTACTAGGCATAATTATTTAATTAAATTTGATTTAATTACGTCACAACGGAAAATTCGTTAATTCGGAATTAGCGAACCCGAGCCCGGGATGTGTTGCGAGCCCACTCGAATTTTGAATCAAATGGGGCCCACAAGTCACATCACAAGTCAAATCACTAGTCAACTTTTTCCAACTTTTTGGTTGATGTGAGTTGTTGGAGATTGCTTGCTTATTACACAAGCTTGACTTGTGAAAGACTTGTACCAACCTTTTTTGAAAAATTTGGTATGGTATTTGTTTTAGGAAAACAAATACACAACACACAACAACACAACTTCTCTCTATCTCTCCCTCCAACTCACGGCAAATTGCCTTTTTCTCTCTTATTTTCCTTCAATGCCGAGAGCAACAAAGAGACTCAAAGGGGAATTTTGTTTCAATTTTCTCCATTGCTAGCACATCAAAGGGTCATTCAAAGGTGATAGGGAAACAAACCCTTGAGCATGGAATCATTCACAAAGCTTGGAGCTTGAAGATCCAACAAGGAGACCTTGGCCGAAACATATAAAGAAGAGAAGCTTGGAGCAAAATTTTTGTTGTCATCGCATCCAAAAGCCGATCAAAGTGAGTATTTCCGCAACTTTACTTTGATGTATTCGCACTTTGCATCGCTTAATTTGATCTTGGTTTGACCTAGAAAACTCAAAAATGGTATCAGAGCATTGGTTAAGCATGAAATTGATTTAGGATAAAATTTGGGTAAAATTGATTTGAGCATAATTTGTTAAAATTGATTGGTTGAGTATGCTTGAATGATGATAACTTGGAGTTATATGTGATCAATTTGATGACAATTGAATTGGATTAAATTTTCCCCAATTTTTTGGCTTGGCCGATAGTGTAGTATGCCCTAAAGTCATGGTGATTTTTTGTTTTTTGATCATTGGATGAATTGAAAGACTTGGGATAAATTGATTTAGGATTTAATTGGATTAAAATCGAAATCGGATTTAAAATCCCCAAATTGCCGTGACCTATATAGCATGGAAATGAATTGATTTTTTGATTCAATAATGTTGGACATGTGTTGATGATGATAAGCATGATTAATTATGTAAATTGGTATTTTGGAAATGTTAATTTGAATAATTAATTATGGCTAATACACTTTAATTGATTAAATTATGATATTGGGAATATTGGAATTTAATTAGTTGGGCTAAATTTGGAATTGGGCTAATAAAGTTGTATTTGGGCTTAATGGGCTTGGTTGTGCCAAGTTTGGTTTAGGTTGATTGGTTGGATCCAATTAGGCCTAAAACCATTTCCATAAAGTCCAAATATAATTAAATGGGCTTTTATAATTTTAATTGGGCCTAAATTGATTTTTGGCAAAGGGTGATTCCTTATTGGGCTTTGGTTGCCAAAGTCCATGCCTTATAAATTAATTGAAAGCCCATTGAACTTTAATTAAATTGACATTGGATGTTAATTGGGCTTTGAGACCCCTAAAGATTAGATTTAGAATCTAAGTCGTAAAGACTCATTAATAAAATGTAATTATTTAATTTGGAATTAAATATTGAATTAGTATTGAATACAAATTAAATTGGATTTAATATTGTAGTTTGATATAATTCAAGAATTCGTACTTTGAGTACTTATTCTTAAACGAGTCGGACTCGCGCAAATCAAATCATTGTTTGAACATTGGATGGTCATTAATTTCAGATTAATTAATTGGATTAGATTAATTGATAACATGCTTTGTGTGAATACATGGATGTGATGTATGAATAATGTATATCAGATGGATATTAGATGGGTGAGGGCAATTTTGGAAATTGTTGTAATAAATTTAGAATTTATTAAATTGGACCTGCGTGTCCAGCCTATTACCTCTTGATTCTTTGTATTTCTCTTCTCACCTATTCCCCTCAATGCAAATGACGTTTCTTTAGAAGTGTTATGTAATTGGGTAGAAGTAAGATTTGTGCTAGCGGAAGAGAGGAAATGGAGAGATTTGTTCTAGGAACAAGTTGTTTTAAATATCCATCCGCATATCATTATTAATTTATTTATCGCGCCTTATTATGCTTTTGCATTTTAATTATGATGCTTTGTTTGTATGATGTGTTACCAATTAAAGATAATTAATTGGTTGCCAATTACGCCAAAAACCCTCAACATATATTAAGCATTTTTCCTTCCATTGAATGATTCATTCTTAAGATCCAAGATTGTCACTGGTTTGTTGGCCAAAGTCAAGACCTTTATCCATCGCGGATGTGTTTGAATCATGAAGGCTTTGTTCCATATCGCATGTCTTGTCCAAGTTGTGATTTTTTGGCCAAAGTCAAGATCACTTCTTGTCCATCGACATCGATTACGAAGCTTTCCAAGGTCAATGGGTCCCACTTAACTGGAATCATTAAGTTTGTTGTGCCAAAGCCAATGCTTAGTTGATTCAGAGGAAAAAGGTTAGGCAATATATTGGATATATTGGCATATATTAGATATATGTTTCAGACTTGGATGTCCACCTACTGGATCTAGGAGTTGGATGATATCCAATTGATCTTAGAGATCTACCTAGTTAAATATCATACAATTTGTTGGCCAAAATCAAGGTTGTGTGTTATTTAACGGGATCCTAGCCCACTAGGAAACAAGGTTTCCCGAGTACTCAACATAGGGTTAGAGGCTCGCCGAAAAATAGTGGGAGGCAAGTATTAAATTTGTAATTTCGTTTAGATACTTACCAATACGCGCTCATTTTAATTTTTCGTCATTAACTTAAAAATATATATTAGTTGGACTAATATTTAATCGTTGTTTTAATTAAATAGTTGGACTGTATTCAAACTAATTCAAATTATAGTTGATTATATAAATGGATTATAGTAATCAATATATTTGAATTTAACCAATTAAATTATAGATGGTTATATAGTTAGACTATAGTAATCATTATATTCAATAGTACCCGAAATCGTTGATTGGATAGTTGGACTATAGCAATCAAGATAACTGAAAGATTATCGTTTAAAACATAATCCTGGGTGAAAATGTCTTTAAACGGCTTTAATTTTCAAATTGGGAATAAAACCTCAGGATAGTCCTGGGAACTGAGGAGTTACTTTATTTAATAGAGAAACATCTTGGGTCTAAGCCCGGAGTTGAGCAAATAGTAGAACATGATCTTTGGAAGATTCATGTAATGATAACTTTAGTGCTAAATCCGTTATGCATACCGCAATGACACTTTAATTTCGTTATCAAAATTAAGGATTAGATCCTTGTACCATGATGATAAAATTAAAGATCTTCATAGATCTATTCTTAGATCTTAGAAGTACTAATTGCAATAGAAGCTCTTTCGTTCGTGTATGTCAGAGGGTACATCTATCGAGCACTAGGTGTCGCAGATGATTGCTGACATCGATCAGCTAGGTTAGTTGGGCATTACCTACGTGGCCGAGACTACCAAAGATTTGATCTTATAGTCTCTACCCGAAAGCTGGGACAGGTTCATTATTAACCAAGAGTAAACTCTTGGAGAGTTGATGTCTATACTCAAGGAGGCAGAGCCAGAGCTTCTAAAATGGGTAAAAGTAAAATCATCACAGTCTTCTAGGAAGACAAATGACATATCCCAAGATGTCTACCTAAATTGGGGCAAACGGGGTCACTAGAAGCGTGACTGCCGTATGGACAAAGGAAGACATGAAGGAAGTGAAGGCGGGGCAAGTCTCCGACTTCAAATATGTTTGTCATAAACATGTTCACTATTGGTTTCAAAATTGGATTTTTGATACTAGATGTGGTACATAAATATATGTACTGATGTGCAGAATCTGCTGATAAGCAGGAGACTGGCTTCAGAAGAGATTGATCTACGAATCGGAAACGGGACGAGAGTCGCTGTTTTAACCGTAGAAACCTTAGTTTAGGAACTACCCTTCAGGTATGTACTTAAATTAGGAAACTGTTATAATGTAACTAGTTTGACTAGAAACATTATCTCTATATCTAAGTTTAACCCGTTGCGGGTATACCTTTATATTCTAGAACACTAAAGTGTTTTATTTTATAAAGATGATATTGAGATAAACACATTAGATGTGAATAACATTATTTATATTTAGAATATAAATGAATCTCAAACCTATGACATGACAAACAAATAGCTCAAACTGATTAATCAGATGAGATTTATTTGTTGCATTGTTGTCTGGGACATATTAAACAAGACTCGTATATCCACACTTTTGAAGAGTGGGTACTAGGATAAATTTGATTCTATTCAAATGATGTCTACAAATCTAGTTTATTAGGCAAAGTGCCTAAAACACCTTTTACTTGGTAAAAGTACAAGTGCCATCGATCTGTTAGCCCTCGTTCATAGTGACGTAAGTGGGCCCATATCTAGCTAGGGTAGAGTTGGATATGAACACTTCGTAACCTTTACAGATGTAGCATCGCATTATGGTTATGTGTTTCTTGTGAAACATAAATCGGAAACTTTTGATAAATTCAAAGAGTTTCGACACGAAGTAAACAGACAGATCGGCTAAAGTATAAAACCGTCACGGTTAGACCGTGGTGGAAAATACTTAAAGCAATAAGTTTCTCAACTATTTGAAAGAGTATAGTATTCTTTCACAGCGGACTCCTCCCGGAACACCTCAATTGAGTGGTGTGTCCGAATGGAGAAACCGAATTTTACTGGACATAGTTAGGTTAATTATGAGTCGCTCTGAGCTACCATTTTCCTTCCAGGGATACGCATTAAACAATGTAATACTTATTTTGAATAAGGTTCCATAAAAATCTGTTAGACAGACTTCATATTAAATATAAACAAGAAAGAAACATGGTTTTCTCATTCATGAAGATTTGGGAATGCTGTGCATATGTTTGTATGATACCAAACTAGAACCCAAATCGGATAAATGCCTAATTTGTAGGTTATCATAGGATAACTAAAGTATAGTACTTATACAACTCACAAGAGAACAATTTAATTGTTGCTCTCCATGCGGTTTTCCTAAGAGGAATACCTATATGCAGTGGTAAGTGAGAGGAAAGTAAAACTCGATGAAAATCGGAGTAATACTGTTCCAGGCACCGAGTCCTCACGGAACACAAACAGTTCATCAAGGATGAAACTGTACCAATAATCTTCGAATACACAAGAATCGCGTAAGTCGGAGAGAGTCAGAAAATAACCTGGGAGGTATGGGTTTCTGATCTCACCTCGTAAAGATGTCAATCTTATTGAGGAACATGAACTGACTACGTATGAGGAAGTGATACAAGGTATCGACTCCCTAATATGGCAAAGTGCCATGAAGTCCGAAATGGATTCCATGTATACCAACCAAGTTTGGACACTGGTTGATGTACCAGAAGGCATTGTGTCTATTAGTACTATATGAGTCTTCAAGGAAGACATACATGGATGGAAACATACCAACGTACTGAGCTAGGTTTGTAGCAAAAAGGTATCGTTATCAACATTGTGTCGATTACGATGAAACCTTTTATCCGTTGCCATGATTAAATCCATTTGGATAATGCTTGCTAATGCTGCATGTTTCATTCATGACATATGGCAGCTGAACGTCAAAATCACTTTCCTTAAACGGAAACCTTTTGGAGGATGTTTACAACATCCTGATGGTTTTGTAGTACCTAAACAAGCAAACAAGGTTTGCAAGTTAATTCGATCCATTGATGGATTGAAGCAAGCATTGCGTTCTTGGAATTATCGTTTTGATGTAATCACAATGGTATATGATTTAATTCAAAACGAAAATGATTCTTGTGTATATAAGGAGGTTAGTGGGAGCGCACTGACAATGATTGTCCTAAATAATGATGACATGTCATTTCTTGGAAATGACATTCCCATAATACGATCGGTGAAAGCTTGGCTTTCATGGAAATTCTCTGTAGAATACTTGGGAGAGACAACCTTTATTCTAGGAATAAAGATCTACTGGGATAGATCTAAAAGTTGTTGGCACTCTCTGAGTACTCGTACATTGAAATAAATGTACATGACTTGATGTCTCATATGCTTTAAGCATATGTAGTCACAATCAGGCCAATCCAAGTGATAGTCACTGGATTGATGTTAAGAACATCCTTAAGTATCTTAGAAGATTTAAGGATGTCTTCTTAAGTTATGGAGAATAAGAACTTGAAGTGACTAGGTTCACTGCTGTAAGGTTCCTAACCGACAAAAAACGACTATAAGTCGTAATAAGGGTACTATATAGTTTGAATAACGGAACAACGAGCTGGAAATCTTCCAAGCAAGATACTGTTGCTGAATAAACAACAAAAATGGAATATTGTTGTAGCTGAGGCAGCAATAGAAGCACTTTGGATCTTAATAATCCTAATAAGATTAGGAGTAGTTCTGTTAGCAGCTGAGCTAGGCTACAACACAGGCTAAAGAATTAAAGGTCTCATCAACGATCCAAGTATATACTTCAACTATTCATCTGATTCGTTCGGATCATACATCGTGGCAATGTGATGATCGAATAAATCGCATCAGATGATAACTTTGTAAATCCGCTAACGAAAGCTGTTTCTCAGCAGAAGTTTAAGCGAACCGTACATAGTTTAGGTGTAGGACACTTGAGTGATTGGCTATAGGCCAAGTGGGAGATTGTTGGATAATTATGACCCATAGCATCACTATTTGTACAGAACATTGTGTTGTTGTACAAATTAACTATGTGACAAAGGAAATTGCTCTTTTATCATTTGTAATTGGATTACCGGGATATATAAATGATAAAAGTCCATACGATTAGTTCCTGATTAATAAGATATGAGGCAGTATTAATCCACTAAGGTTTAATCATTAAAATATCCATAGTCGTAGTATTATCGAGATTGGACATCGATAATGCGGAATAGACTAGTATTGCACTTGTGCGTGTTATGGGATCATAACGACATAGTTCTCATATATTTGGGTATTGGATACTCATGCAAGTGTAATAGGAGGTTATGTTTACCGATGGTACGGAAACAGCTTCGCTCTGGATAGACCCCTCGGAATTCCATTGGTAGTATGACTATGTGTCTATGGAAGTCCGAATCAGGGTAGGATTATTTGGTCTTAACTTGAGACTTGCACCGCTAATACTTGCGACAATCAATATACTTTGGTTTTGGTCGTCCAGGGCTTTAACAGGTTCTATGTACGCCTCTTCTGGGTATATTGAGAATCGTAGTGTATTGGGTGTGATGTCAAGATGGAAGTATCACTTCAGTCATATGGAGATGATGGTCACGTAGGATAAGGAACTGGTGCTCTTATATGCTGCAGCTATCGGGATAATATGACTAGGTCATGTTTATCCGATTATAGAGACTAGTTACCAGAGATCCGATATGTGCTTTGTACGGGACAAACACAATTCCAGCCCCAGGCCTAACATGTGACATCCGATACTGGATCGCAATACGTAATACTATGTATACTACGCCTGATATAGATTACATATTCCTTTAAGAATATTTCTGGAGAATTTGGTAGGCATGGTGCTTTGCTAGAAGCCAACCATGTCTTGTAAATCGGTAATAACGTAGTACTAGGTACGTACGTGTTCGGATAGTCCGATGACCAGATTTACTGCCAATATATCCGGGGATCTCATGGGTCGCTTCCTGAAGATTCACCGATGACGTATGACTCGCAAATAATTAATCTGGGATTAATTATAAGAGAGAGAAAATTAATCTAGGATTAATTACGGAGATATTTTATCTAGGATAAAATACTATTTAAAGAGAGAGAACGATTAATTTGGAATTAATCGATAAAATAATATATTCGATATATTAAACGAAATTAGATTTTGACGCGAAATTAAAATTAGATTTTAATTTGGGCGAACGAGTTAATTTAGAATTAATTCGTTAGTGACGTGAATAGTAATTTTGCTAGACTTATTTAATTAAATTTGATTTAATTACGTCGCAACGGAAAATTCGTTAATTCAGAATTAGCGAACCCGAGCCTGTGATGTGTTGCGGGCCCACTCGCATTTTGAATCAAGTGGGGCCCACAAGTCACATCACAAGTCAAATCACTAGTCAACTTTTTCCAACTTTTTGGTTGATGTGAGTTGTTGGAGATTGCTTGTTTATTACACATGCTTGACTTGTGAAAGACTTGTACCAACCTTTTTTGAAAATTTTGGTTTGGTATTTGTTTTAGGAAAACAAATACACAACACACAACAACATAACTTCTCTCTCTCTCTCTCTCCCTCCAACTCACGACAAAGTGCATTTTTCTCTCTTATTTTCCTTCAATGCCGAGAGCAACAAGGAGACTCAAAGGGGAATTTTGTTGCAATTTTCTCCATTACTAGCACATCAAAGGGTCATTCAAAGGTGATAGGGAAACAAACCCTTGAGCATGGAATCATTCACAAAGCTTGGAGCTTGAAGATCCAACAAGGGGACCTTGGCCGAAACATACAAAGAAGAGAAGCTTGGAGTAGAATTTTTGTTGTCATCGCATCCAAAAGTCGATCAAAGTGAGTATTTCCACAACTTTACTTTGATGTATTCGCACTTTTCATCGCTTAATTTGATCTTGGTTTGACCTAGAAAACTCAACAAAACCAAACGACATTACCAAAAACTTGTAATGTCCATATCTAGTCCGGAAGGCTGTCTTCAGGACGTCACTCTTCCTAATCTTTAATTGGTGATAACCTAATCGTAGATCGATTTTTGAAAAATATTATGCCCCTTGTAACTGATCAAACAGATCATCAATCATCGGTAGTGGATATTTACTATTGATTGTCACCTTATTCAGCTACCGATAATCTATACACAATCGTAGTGTCTCATCTTTCTTCATGACAAATAACACCGGAGCACCCCAAGGGGACACACTAGGGCGAATAAAGCCCTTATCCAACAAGTCTTGCAGCTATGCCTTCAATTCCTTAAGTTTTGCAAGGGCCATCCTATATGGAGGAATCGATATAGGCTGGGTTCCCGGTACTACATCTATACATAATTCAATCTCTTTGCCCCGTGGTAACTCTGGCAACTCATCTAGGAATACATCAGGGTACTCTCTTACCACCAGAATCTGCTCAAGGCCTATATTTTCCACTATACTTTCTGTCACATAAGCCAAATAACTCATGTTTCTCTTATGAAGTAACTTAAATGCTTGCATTGCTGATATTAAATTGTGAGGTGCTACACTCCTATCCCCCTGATAGACCCTAACTGATCGATCGAGAATATGTAACATAACGATCTTCTCCCAATAATCTAATACTGCATGGTGCATAGCCAACCAGTCCATCCCCAAAATGACGTCGAAGCCCAATATTCTCAATATTACTAGATTCTCATAACAAGTATACCCATCAATATCCAAAAGATAATGTTTCACACCCTGGGTAACTTCTATGGAACCTCATACTGGTGTATCTATGATGATAGGTGAATATAAGGGCTCAATATCTCTACCCAACTGAGATACAAACCATGGTGCCATAAAAGAGTATGTAGAGCCTGAATCAAATAACACCCTCGCTTGTACAGAACCAATCAAAAATATACTTGTGACGACTGCATTGGATGCCTGCGCCTCCTAAGGTGTGAGGGTATACACCCTGATCTAAGCTCTACTGGAGGAAGCCTGTCCTCAATCACCTATTGACTGTCCCCTCCCTCCTACTACTTGTCCTCTACTTACGTGTCTATGCTCTCCTTCTCCTACACTGTTGTTAGGTTATGGCTAGGGTGTAGATGAATCGGTACTAAAAGGTGGCAACTGATCTGCTGGTACCAGACAGTCTCTCTTCAGATAGCCCATTTGTCCACACCGATAACAACCAATAGTCCCAGATCGACAAGCCTCCAAATGAGTCCACCTACATATCGAATATAATGGAAGACCTAGCCCTGGCTGGGCTACGGAGGGAGAAGAAACTGCGTGAGAGGTGGCACTCTGAGTCGATCTATGATCCCGACCTTCTTGGACTGAGCCCATATCTCTACGTGTAGTGGGCGAAGCTGACATTTGCTGTTGTCTACTATGGCCACTCTATTGCGGCCTAACCCTTTCCTATGATCATGGTCTCTTCCGATATTCACTTTCTGCTTGTCTCTTTTTAATTCGCGCCTCAAACCGTAAGCAACATCTAAAACCTAAGTATAGGTAGTTGTTTATGTGAAGTGAATGGAGTGAAACAAGTAATCTCGAAGCCCATGTACAAACCTCTTCACCTTCATCTCATCTGTTCTGACTAAATGTGGGGCATATCGAGACAATCATGTAAACCGCATATCATACTCAGAAACTGTAATTTACTTTCCCTGAATCAACTGCTCAAACTCTCGAGCTTTAGCATCTCTGATACTTTGCGGCAAAAATCTTGATAAGAAAGCTGTACTGAACTTAACCAATGTCAGTTAAGGAGAATCTCCTCGCCGACCATCTCGAAAGGACATAGCACGCATGGGCCTACCTCTGACTCCGGTTCTACCCTTGGGTGGCATGATATCTAAGAAATTGAAAAGAAAAAAATAGTCAATTGTATTTAAAGAAGTTAGGATTAATCAGAATGAGACATACCTCGGGACAAGGTTACTAGAGAGAACAGCCTCTTATATATAGTAGTACCCTGGGTATACTACATATATAAGACACCAATACTCTCTTACTGTAGTCACTGACTCCTTTGACCATGCTCTGATACCATCTTTACAACATCCTCGATTCGAGAATGCTACTGGAAGGAAACAGACCCCACTGTCGCCAAAGCCACTGACTTATGCAAGAGAAAACTCGCTTTTACCATGATACCATGCAATCTCATAAATAGCCACACATATAATCTTAGAATTAGCACAAATGCATAATCATAAAATATGTACATATCTGAAAATACTCATCATATACACATCATCATCATATATGTATCATACATAAGAATGGAATCACGGAAAACTACATTCTATATGAATGTAAATATGATTTGATGGACCCCATAACTAGTGACTGCAACATAAACTCTTGTCCCTGAATTAAGTCTCCAAAAATTATGCGTGGCTCACCAAAAGATGGATCATGTAAAAGAATTGGAGAGTGAGGGGTGAGTCATATGGAACTCAGTGAATAGAGCTACAAAATCAAAGAAAATTGTATCAGTAAGATTGAGTAAAATCATCTTAAATTTTAATTACTTTATGAAATCCTTTGGTTGAAAACTGATTCTTTTTCTTTCAAACTTTGAGAAATCTGTTTCTAAAATATTTCCTATTTAAAATCTCTGGAACTGTAGAAAACCTAACGCATAGGGGCATTATGTATCGTTGTTCCCCATACGCCTAACTAATGGTCGTGGAGCGTTACATATCGAAATCCCTCAAGCCACTGAACAAGAGCCATAAGTGCTGATCCATGCTACTACCTGACCCTGAAACTAGGGTCTAGGGGTGTTACGTATCGCCATTCCCCTAGTCCTGAACTAGGATCTAGAGGCATCAATCATCCCTAGTCCTGAACTACGTGTGCACATGTTCTCTGTTCATCAATTTCACAAGTTACATACCGAGCTGGGTTTTTCCCCCATGCCTCCAAAATCACCAAAAACTCATACTTTAAAATCAAAAGTTTTCTCAGAACTTTCTTATGTGCACAAAAACTGAATTCAATTTGGCTAACGACCTAAAATATTTTAAAATAAGTCTCTAGTCTAAAAATGATAAAAAAATTTCAACTTGGAAAGAAAAATCCACTCACATATTTGAAGTTTGATTAACTCCGCTTCACGTCGCTGAGAGAGATCGTGGCTCTTGTCGAGTATCTATATTAGATAAACTTAAATAGAATATGAGTTGTAATATATGATTCGAAATTAAATTAGGCTTCTTAATTTGGTTAAACTATCAACTCTATGTGTCGTGCATGAGTGTCCCTATATTGGTATGAGTCCTCCCGGGTGTCCTCTAACCTCTTTAAAAAAATGGAAATGGCTAATTAATTTTTAAATAAAAATAGTCAAGCGTCGCGACGCCAAGGTGTGCGCGATGGGATGCCCATTTGGCTGGGTTGAGGTAGAGAGTAAATTTTATTACGCATCACGACACTGGGTGCCAAGCATCACGACTTTCATTTATGTCGCGTCGTTAGGAGGCACACGTCACGACTCCCACAAAGTAGAACCAAAATAGAGGCTTTGGTTTGATTCGCGTCGCGACGCTGGCCTAGTGGCGTCGTGATACACAATAATCAGGTTTGAATCAGAGGATCTGCCTCGTTACGAGTCGCGATGCTAGCCCAATGGCATCGCGACGCTCGGCCATTCCCAAGGCCGAATTTCACCCATTCAATGATCAAGTTTTCAATTTCCATCCTTATTCATCCAAAGGCAATTCCAAACACTAACTTTACTGGCATGCTAAGTTCTTAACATCCCAACATCCCCAAATTCTATTATCCTTACTTAGTGCTTCAACTAGAGTGATGCCAAAAAATTTCCCAAACATGAACTTCTCATCACACGACCATTAATAATCACACTACTCTCAATCAACAACACATTACAAATATTAATTCCTCAATACTCAAAATTCCAAGATTCGGGTCAAATATTTCTTACCTTTTCCCAAAGTCTTTCCTCACTAGTAAAGTCTCTAAACTTCCATTTTCTTCTTCTTAGGCTTGCTTGTGATGAACTATCCTAAGTTGTCTTCAAAATTTTGAAAGAGGAAATGAAATTCTTCTCATTTGCACTTCAATGTCTCACGTCCAATGGGAAAGAAAAATTGTAAATTTTTGTTACCTTAACCATTTTTTAATTTTCAAGAAGTGAGAAAATTTTTCTAGAGATTTGAAATTAAATTGGGCCTAAATTTGGGCTAACATGTATTAATCTTATTTAGGCCTACATGCTTCAAATATACTAATGGGCCTTGGTTTGGACTAGGCTTAGTTTATTGAAGAAAGTGGCCACCTCATTGGTGTACACTTAGGCCCATTAGTTAACACTAGATCCGAATTGAGTAAGGTCTGTGGGTTTCTAAGTCGTCTAAAAAATATTTCCCGCTAACGTTCCAGTACAACACTAGTTGAATTTATGAAAAAATTTGGGTCGTTACAGGAAACAAGAAATTTTCACGCGTATAACGATATAAATAGAAATCGCGCAACCGGTTCTCGAAACCACCCGTTTTCCAACGCAACGAAACTTCACTTATAAATATTCCAGCCTATTTTCCAACACATAAAGTCTTATTTTCAAATATCATTCAGTTCCAAATTCTAAACTTCAATTCGAAAATCTTCCAGAACCGTGAAAAATATTCGGGATATTACATTCTCCCCTCCTTATAAAAATTTCGTCCACGAAATTTGTCTGTCCTTATGTCTGATCATTCAGAACTGAACATATGTACATGACCATCTTATCTGTTTTCGGAAGTCACCTCACTTTACACCTTTTCAAAAGTCACGTATTCCACACATCAATATAAATCATGCTATTTCGAAATAAAACACATCGAATCAAACATTGCATGTCAAAAACACATCAAAATTATCATCTCGAATAACACTCATTTATACGAACACGCTCAAACCATTTAAAACTCATCCATCAATAGAAAAAGAAAGTCGAACACGGATTCTATACAGTCAATCACATATATCGTCCGAAATGAGGAACATAACACATGTTCTTTACATGAAATCCAATATAGTATCAAAACGGAAACTTAACACGAATTTCATAATATCAATTTCGTCCATAATAAAAAATGGAACTAATTCATTTCACATCATGTCATTATACATCATATATTAAAAACGACATCAATATTAAATACATACATATCCCATCACGCATACAACTTTGTATTGCTGACAACATAATATGCATAACCATCACAACACTCAAAAGATATGTGACTAACCATAAACTTACATACATGCTATTATAACGAATGTAGGAACCACTTTCCTAGCACATCGGAAACACGTTAGACACCCGAGATCGAACTAGAAAAAATTTTCTACCCTTTTCTCCCTAAGGCCGAATCTGACCAGCTCCACCACTAAAATTTTGCTTCTGTTTTCAACAAGATTTCAGTCCCGGAACAACAGTGAAAATTTAGACTATTTTGAACCCGAAATGTGTCTAACTCGCTACTCAAATCAGCCATTGTTTGCGTCAATTGCCACTAAGTTTCAGGTATGATTTTTTAGTAAAACTCAGCCCCAACACAGTCCTAAAACACCCTGAATGACCCCCAAAAATTCTGGATTAAAATGAATTCAAAGTGAGCCCCGTTACAAACTTTTTGTATGCGGTAGTTGTAGGGGTTTTAGGCGGCAATTCCGGGTAAACGCAGCGGAACGCGGAAAATCAAAATTTTCCGATTTCAATAATTTTTCTTGGGTTAATTACTCAATACTTAAAAACTGAAATTTTTACCCAAAAATCAGATTTTTCATTAATTACCGTTTAAGCCATAAACTTTGTATTTTAATCATTTTAGTCCTAAATTGTCAAATACAATTTTAATTGATTCCAAATCAATCCCAAAATGATTTATACATGTCTTATACAAGAAAATACAATTTGAAATTCAAGAAACTAATTTTTCCCAAATTGCCGAATAGGTCCCTCAACTTTCCAAGAATTGCACTTTGGTCCAAATCGTTTCAAAACCATTCTGGATCAAGTCCAATCAACACCAAAATTAATATGCATCATATATACATCATTAATTGACACATATATGAAAAGCCCCAAAATTGGAGTAGGTTATGAACCCTAATTTTACAATTTCCACAAATTGAAAAATTAACACCAAATTAATTAAATCCAACACTTTAATTCAATTCCCACCACACCAAACAAGTCTCATATGTTGGGAAGCGGCGAGTGCGTAGCGAAAAATCAAAATTATTATGCCGCTTTCCCTTTGCCCAAGACCCAATTGTTTTGATTATTCTACAAGCCTAGGCATGTTACTATATATTCTAAGCATAAAACTCATAAAACATGCAAATAACATAAACCTAAACATGCTAACTATCATAAGAACTCTAATTAAAATAAAGAAAGAAAAAGACTTACTTGAACCGAAGACTCATCCAGTCCTCCCTCCAATCTACAAGCTTTTCTCGAACTCAGCAAACTCTTCCACGTTCCAAAGAGCCACCCAAGTGTGTGGCCTCCAAAGATGCACACACCAAAGCCAAAACTCAACGGCAAGACTACGCCTTGAGTGCACAGGTATTTTGCCCTTGGTGCTAGCCTAGGCAAATACCTCAAAACTTTTAACTCGAGATTCCTCTAGTCAATTAGACTTAAGGATCCTCAAAATTAGTGGCTTACTCTTAAACTTTAGAGTTGATCACTTATATAAACCCAAGATATGAAAGATTTGGTGTAAAAAATTTGTGAAGAATTCTTTGGGTTTATATAGTGCTACAAAGACAACAAAATTAATTAAGAATCCGATGTGGGATAAAAGCTAATTTAATCTTAGCCATTGGATCTTAATTTAGTGGTTTAATGAGATTATAAAACCCTAATAAGAGTTTGGGTCGAATTGAAATTCAAAACAAATAAATTTTTTTAACTATTCACATTACTATTCACGTGAATAGTAATTTTTTTTTATTCCAATTCCCAAAGTGCCCCCATCGTCATTCACCAATCCCTAAGCCACTATGGAACCTCATAAATGATATGTTCAATGATTAAACACATTGAACCATTTATGAACAATTCCTACAGCAATCATATATTCTGTTATATTTATACTGTGCACTGTTAACCATTGATTTCGACTTTATTGTGTGTGACCTTTTGGGTTCCCCTCAAGTTGGACATGAAATGTATCGTGATAATTTTATCGAATATAAATTATCCTCCGATCAGATGGTCGTTCGATTTCAATGACCAAGGTTGACATCTAACAATATGCTAAGGCCCCCAAATGGAAGGAAAAATATATATACCCATTCTGTATGCGATTTACATATGATACGGTTCATCGCCTCACTGTATCCCCACCTATTGACCCAGGGTACGGAAAGTGTCTACCCATATGGTCAAATGTATGATGTTGATAGTGTCATGAATCATGCTAACCCAAGAATCTCACATGATTCTTCCGCTGTGGCCACAGTCTCAAGCACTGATCACACATATCAACCCACGAACCGGAATACTACTCTTATAAGAAAATATTATCCGAGAGAGAGTTGCGATTCTCTGTTGTATCTTTACAAACTTCATGTGTTTCAACAAATGACCCAATCATACCCTTATGACCGGATCTTTTGAACCGGGGAAGGAGAATGTCAAAGTTATTTGATCCACACATAAGATTGTAAAGACCTCAAGTCTAAGGACTAGTAATATAATCGATACATGAAAGTTTTCACATACATATGGGATAAACACTCCACATGAAAACTTTCGGCGGTCAGTTCGATGAACACGAGCAACTCATACATCCATGTGATACACCAAGCGGATGAATCTCCGCTAGTAGCCTATGAGATCGGCTACCCCACTTAATGGCAGATCATATCATCATGCTAGTCTCTCCACTTTGTGAACGCCCAGATTATTCACAAAATAATAACTAGGAACGTTTAAGAGTAATGATTCTCATAAGGCGTGAAAGCCATCATCTTATTACTCCAAGGGCTTTATTGTTTGATGATTCATATAAGTTATGTAAGACACGTATAATAAAGATTACCATTTTATTAATTAATGAAAATATTACAAATACATGTACATATAGCCCATCCACAAGTTGGGTATAGGGCATATCCCTAACAATCTCCCACTTGCACTATAGCCAACTAGTATGAATCTGGACACTATACTCTCGGGTGTGCCTATCATGCTTTTGTTGAGTCAGCCCTTTAGTCAGAGAATCTGGAAGATTATCTTATGTGGGTATTTTCTCTATAATAACTTCTTTTCTCTCAAAAATCTCCCTGATGAGATGAAATCGCCTGAGTACATGCTTGGATTTTTGGTGGGACCTTGGTTCATTTGATTGAGCAATGGCACTCGTGTTGTCACAGTACATTGTGATGCCATTCTTTATCGCGGGAAGCACTTCCATCTCCGTGATGAACTTCTTTATCCAGACTGCTTCTTTAGCAGCCTCAGATGCTGCAATATACTCGGCTTCAGTGGTGGAGTCCGCTTTAGTTGACTGCTTTGAGCTTTTCCAACTGAGAACTCAGCCATTCAAAGTAAACAAATATCCTGTTTGCGATCTGCTATCATCCCTATCGGTCTGAAAGCTCGCATCACAGTAACCAATGACTTTCATCTCAGAACAATCTCCGTATGTCAAAAACACATCCTAAGTTCTTCTCAGATACTTGAGGATTGTTTTGACAGCTGCCCAGTGTTGCTCACCAGGATTTTCCTGATACCTGCTCGTTATGCTAAGAGTATAAGAGACATCATGTCTTGTACATAGCATGGCGTACATGATCGATCCTATTGCTGAAGCATAAGAGATCCTACTCATACGCTCTCTATCTGAAGGAGTATGTGGACATTGCTCCTTAGATAATTTGATTCCATGACAAGTAGGTAAATTACCTCTTTTGGAATCTTCCATTTTGAACCTTTTCAAAATCTTATCTATGTACGTAGATTGAGAAAGTCCTAACAACCTCTTAGATCTATTACGGTAGATCTTAATGCCGAGGATGTAGGCTGCTTCTCCCAAATATTTCATGGAGAAATTCTGAGATAACCATTGCTTGGTGGCTTGCATCATGAGAATATCATTCCCGATGATTAATATGTCATCGATATATAATACAAGAAATACAACAGCACTCCCACTACTTTTCCTGTAAACACAAGGCTCGTCTACATTTTTAATCAAGTCAAATTCTTTGATTGTCTCATCAAATCGTATATTCCAACTTCTGGAGGCTTGCTTGAGTCAATAAATGGATCGTTTAAGCTTGCATACTTTATTATGATCATCCTTAGATGCAAACCCCTCTGGTTGTGTCATATAGACTTCCTCTACGAGGATCCCATTAAGGAAAGCTGTTTTGATATCCATCTGCCAAATCTGATAATCAAAGTGTGTAGCTAGTGCCAGTAAAATTTGAATGGAATTTATCATTGCAACAGGCGAGAAGGTTTCTTCATAGTCAATTCCTTGGATTTCTCTATAACCTTTCGCCACCAACCTAGCCTTATAGGTTTGGATGTTGCCTTCTGCATCAGTTTTACGCTTGTAAATCCACTTGCAGCCTATGGGTTTTATCCCTTCAGGTGCATCTACCAAGTTCCAGACTTGATTCTGATACATAGAGTCTATTTCAGATTTCATGGCCTCAAACCACTTGACTGAATCAATGTCACGCATTGCTTCGTCATAACTTGTGGGATCGTCATTATCAATGACCTGATCATGTTCCTCATCAATATGAAAACCATATCTTTCAGGCTAATGTCTTTCCCTACCAGACCTTCTGAGTTCATAACCTTGTGGTTGTTCCGTCGCTGCCCTTTTGAGGGGCCTGGGGTTTAGTTCTATGTTAGTTTATTCTTCTCGTACCTCATCGAGGTCAAGTCTACTCCCACTATATTTCTTGAGAATGAATTCATTCTCTAGAAATTTATCATTTCGTGAGACAAATGTTATTTGTTCATTTGGGACGTAGAACACTTATGCTCTTGAGTTCAAGGCATATCCTACAAACTTACATTTAACTACCCTATCATCCAATTTGTTAGTTTGTATGAGCTTGACATATGCGTCACATCCCCAAACTCTTAGATAACTAAGACTAGGACGTTTCCCATACCATAACTCATATGGTGTTTGACTAACAGTCTTGGAAGGAACTTGGTTTAGTAGTAGTGTTGCAGTTTCTAAAGCAAGACCCCAAAATGAAAGAGGTAGATCCGTGCCTGGCATCATTGATCAGACAATATCTAATAATGTCCGATTTCTCCTTTCGGAGACCCCATTATGATGTGGAGTTCCCGGAGGAGTCCTTTGGGAAATAATGCCATTTTCTCTCAAGTAATCTTGAATTCGTTTCTTAAGTATTCACCACCTCGGTAAAACCTTAGTGACTTAATACTTTTGTTAAGCTGGTTTTCTACTTCAGCCTTGAATTCTTTGAATTTCTCAAAGGCTTCAGATTTGTACCGTATAAGGTACACATACCCATATCGCGAATGATCATCGATAAAGATAATGAAGTAGGAGAATTCACCTCTAGCGGTGACTGACATTGGTCCGTATACATCAGAGTGTATGAGTTCTAATGTCTCCGCTGCACGCTGTCATTTACCTTTGAAGGGTAATTTTGTCATTTTACCAAGTAAACAAGACTCATAAGTTCCATAAGGTTTATATTTGAAGGGTTTGAAATATCCATCCTTATGTAGCTTAGTTAATCTTGTTTCGTTGATATGACCTAAGCGACTGTGCCATAGAAGTGATTCATTGAGATTATTCGAGTTAACGTTGTATATATTAGAGGTTGAACATTCTTTGTTAGTTTGTAAGACATAGATACCATTATTCAAGATACCATATCCATATTTTATTTCATTGAAATAAATAGAACATTCATTACAACTTATTAGGCATGATAAACCTTTATTACATAAAGAAGAAATTGAAATGATGTTCTTTACTAGAGAATGTACATAAACACAATCTTCTAAGTCTAAAACTAAACCATTGACAAAACTAATGAATAAGTCCCCACGCACAATGCATCCAATTTTGCTCCATTACCCACGCGTAAGTCAACCTCCCAATGACGGAGTCTCCTACTGTTTCTCAGGCCCTGCACATTGTTACATAAGTGAGTCCCACAACTGGTGTCAAGCACCCAATTATAAGGTTCAGAGTTTTGAGAATATAGTTCAATCATATACAACATACCTGAAGCATTGGGCTTCTTGGCCTCTTGGGTTTCCCTAGCTTCTTTGGCTTTCAAGGATCTGCAGTTTTTCTTCCAATGACCATTCTTTCCAAAAAAGAACATTCCCCATTTCCTTTTTCTTCTCCACCTTACCATTGGGCTTTAAGTGATTTGTAGCCTTGGCCTTGCCCTTATTTTTCTTTGGGCCTCGTGGCTTCAGGTCCATACCCGTAAGCATGACAGAGGTTTTAAGCTCCAGTTTCAATCCTTCTCTGCTTGCTTTATCAGATTGTGCAATTCTGCTAAAGTAGCTTCTTTATCAGACAAATGAAACTGCATAATAAAGTTAGAGAATTCTTTTGGAAGGACTGAAGAATTAGATTGTGACCTATCTCATGATCCATGATGAACCCGAGGTTGGCCAATTTTTCAATGTGGCCAATCATCTTAAGCACTGTCCACTAATAGATCCTTCATTATACCTTGTTTGTGTTGGTTTATTCTAAGGTCCCAAGATCAAATCAAGACATGAAATTATGTGTGAACACATCAACGGAGGTAGCGGAATACTCACATTGATCGGTAGAGTCGATTTGGAGACGATTCAAGCCCAAAAACCGCACTGCCATGTAAGCCTACTGCACATGCAGTCACTGCCTACAAAAACAAAAGTTAAGTGAAGAAACGGAGCTCCTAGCTTCGTCGGATGGTCCCGTCTCATGGTCGAACCTCCCTACCACCTTCGCAAGACTTGTAAGTGTGCTAGCACTTGATTTCTCACCATGAAAACCACTCTTGCTTCCCTTTAGCTCACGGTTTTTGGCTTCCAAAAAGTCCACACTTTGTAGATTTCGTGAGGAGAAGAGAAAATTGAGAGAGAAGAATTTGTGTTTATTAATTAAAATGATTTACCAAAAATCAATTTATATTTATGCCATAATTTATTAATTAATAATAAAATTATGATACATAACATGCAATGGCTTAGAGTATAAAACTCAATTTCCATGCAATAACATTGAGTGCATTGCACACTATCTACATGCAATGACATTGAGTACAATGTACACAATCTACATGCAAAGCATTAGAATGACATGTGTCATGTGGGCCCCACACGTTTCCAAATGAAAGTGGGCCCACGTGCACTCACGCGTTCGGGTTCGATATTTCCGAAATACCGAGCTTACGTCGCGACGTTAATTCAATCGAATTTAAATAAATAATCGCGCCCGGCGAAATTATTATTTACGTCGCTAACGAATTAATTCTCAATTAACTCGTTTGCCCGAATTAAAATCTAATTTTAATTCCGCGTCGAAATCTAATTTCGTCTAATATATCGAATATATTAATACATCGATTAATCCGAATTAATCGTTCTCTCTCTTTAGACGATATTTTATCCCGGATAAAACATCTCCGTTATTAATCCTAGATTAATTTTCTCTCTCTTCTATTATAATCCCAGATTATTCAAGAGTGCAAGTTGTGCGTCATCGGTGGATTATCGGGAAGCGACCCATGAGATCCCCGGATAATCTGGCAGTAAATACGGTCGTCGGAGTGCCCGAATCACGTACGTACCAAGTACTACGTTCTACTACCGATTTACGAGACAAGGTCGACTCCTAGCAAAGCACCAAGTCTTCCCAAGTTCTCCGGACATATTCATCAAAGAATATCTAGATCTGTATCAAGCGTAGTATACAATTGTATTGTGTATATCGGCCCAGTATCGGATAATCACGTGCTAGGGCTGGGGCTGGATAAGTGTCTGCCCCGTCCGAAACACATATCGGATGTCTGGTAACTAGTCTCTATAATCGGATATTCATGACCTGGTCATAATATCACGATTGGATGCGCATCACTTTAAGAGCACTAATACCGTATCCTGCGTGACATCATCTCCATTACGACTGGAGTGACACTTCCGTCTTGACATCACATCCAATACACTACGATTCTCTGATAAACCCAGAAGAGGTGAACACAGAACCAGTTAAGATCCCCAACCACCAAAACCAAAGTTTACCGATTGTCGTAAGTATTAGCGATGCAAGTCTCAGGTTAAGACTATACACACCTACCTTGATTTCGGCCTCCCATAGACACCTAGTCATAATACCAATGGGATTCCGAAGGGTCTATCCAGAGCGAAGCTGTTTCCCGTACCATCGTGGAAACACGACCTCCTATCGCACTTGCACAAGTATCCAATACTTATATATATGAGAACTATGCCGTTGTGCCCTCACAACGCGCACAAGTGCAATACTAGTCTATTCCGCATTATCGATGTCCAGTCTCGATAATACTACGACTAGGGATATTTAATGATTAACCTTTGGGGACTGATACTGTCTCATATCATTCTCAGTCCAGGAACTAATCATAGGGACCTCTCTTCATTTATATATCTATGGTGATCTAATCACAAACGATGAGAGTGCAATTTCCTTATTACATAGTTAATTTGCTACAACAACACAATGATCTGTGCAAATAGTGACGCTATGGGTCATATTATCCAACAATCTCCCACTTGGCACGTAGCGAGTCACTCAAGTGTCCTACACTCGAACTATGTACAATTCGCTCAAATTGCTGAGGAAAGGTTTTCGTCAGCGGATTTGCTTAATTATCGTCTGACGCGATTTACACGATCATCACATCGCCACGATGTATGATCCGAACGAATCAGATGATACAGAAGTATATATCTGGATCGTCGATGAGACCTTTAATTCCTTAGCCTATGCTGACGCCTAGCTCAGCTGCTAACAGAACTTTATCTAATCTTATTAGATTTATTTTCTACCCAGATGGTCTTCTATTGCTGCCTCAGCTGCAGCAATGATCCGCATTTGTTGTTTATTCGGCAACAGTTATCTTGCTAGGAAGATTTCCAGCTCACTGTCCCTGTTATTCAAACTTTATAGTACCGCAGTATTTACCGGTTTGGAAACTTGCAGCAGTGATCCCAGTCACTTCAAGTTCTCCATCTCCATAGTTTAAGACAACATCTTTAGTTCTCTCAGATACTAACAGATGTTCTTTAATCTTCAATCCAGTGACTGTCACTCAGATTGACCCGATTGTGACTCCATATGCTCGAAGCGTATGAGACACCAATACAAGTACATTTTAAATGTACAATTTCCCAGAGAGTGTTAACAACTCCAAATCTATCCCAGTAGATCTTTATTCCCTGAATAAAGGTTGTTACTCCCCAGAATTCTACGGAGAATTTCTATTGAAAGAATATCTATGAAAGCCAAGCTTTCACCAATTGCTTTATGGGAATTTCACTGTCAGTGCGCTCTCCCACTAACCTCCTTATATACACAAGAATTATTTAGCTTTGAATCAAATCATAAACCATTATGATTATTTCAAAATAACAGTTCCAAGAACCTTATGCTTGCATCAATCCAAACATGGATCGAATAACCCGCAAACCTTGTTTGTCGGTTATATAAAATCGTCAGGATGTTGTAAATATCCTCCAAAAGGTTTCCTTTTCAGGAAAGCGATTTTGATTTGTAACTGACATATTTCATCAATGAAATATACAGTTATCAACAAGCATCCTCCAAATGGACTTACCATGGCAACAGGTAAAAGGTTGAACCGTTATTAACATAATGTTGATAACGATACCTTTCCGTAAAAAGCCCTGCTTTGTACGTTGGTATGTTGCCTTCCATGTATGTCTTCCTTGAAGACGTTTAATGTACCATAGGCAAAATGCCTTGTGGTACAACAACTAGTATCCAAAATAGTTGTTATTCATGGAATCCATTTCGGACTCATGGCACTTTGCCATAACAGGGAGTCGATACCTCGTATCACTTCCTCATACGTATCAGTTGGTGTACCTTAAAAGATTGAAATCTTTATGAGGTGAGATCAGAAACCCATACCCCAGGTTGTTTTCTGACTCTCCGATCTACTAGTTTCTTGTGTATTTGAAGATTAATGGTATAGATTCATCATAGATGAACTGTTTGTGTTCCATTAAGGACTTCGTGCCTTGATCAGTATTACTCCGATTTTCATCGAGTATCACTATCCTCCCACTGACCACTGCATATCGGTATTCCTCTCAGGAAAACCGCATGGTGAGCAACAATTATTGTTCTCATGTGGGATTTACAAGTACTATATTTAAGGTTTCCCTTAGGATAACTTATATTGGCACTTATCCAATTTGGGTCCTTAGTTTGGTATCATCCAAACGCTATGCCTCGCATACCCAAATTATCAGGAATGAGAAACCTCGTTTCTTCCCTGTTCATATCCTATATGATATCTGTCAAACAGATTTATATGGAACCTTATTCTAAATAAGTTTTGCACTGTTAATACATATCCTGTTGAAGGAAATAGTAGCTCAGAGCGACTCGTGATAAACCTTATTATGTCCAACAAAATTCGGTTTTTGGTTCGGACACACCGTTTAACTAACGTGTCTCGGGAGGAGTCCTCATACGAAAGAATACCGTACTCTTTCATTTACATATGAAACTTACTGCTTAAGTATTTTCCATTACGGTTTCACCGTGGCGGAATAATACTATAGCCGATCTGTTTGTCTACTTCGTGTCGAAACTCTAAAGTTTCCGATCTGTGTTCTTCAAAAGAAACACATAACCACAACGTGATGTCACATCCGTTAAGGTCACGAAATATTCATGTTCACATCTAGCCTAGCTAGATATGGGCCCACTTACTTCACCATGAATAGGGCTAACAGATCGGTGGCCCTTTTACTATTACCAAGTAAATAGTATTTTAGGTATATTACCTAATAAACTAGATTCGCAGACCTTATTTGAATAGTCAAAACAGTCCTAGTACCCACTCTACAAAAGTGTGGATATACGAGTCTTGTTTAATAAACTAGATTCGTAGACCTTATTTGAATAGTCAAATCAGTCCTAGTACCCACTCTTCAAAAGTGTGGATATACGAGTCTTGTTTAATTGTGTCCCAGACAACAATGCCACAAATAAGTCTCCATTGATCAAATCAATTTGAGCTATTTATTTGTCATTTTATATGTTTGAGATTTTATTTATATTCAAAATATAAATTCTGTTATTTATCTCAGTATCATCTTTATATATTGAAACACTTTAGTGTTCTAGAATATAAAGGTTTTATCCGCAATGGATTAAACACTGATATAGAGATAATGTCTCTAGTAAACTAGTTACATTATAACAGTTCCTAATTTAAATACATACCCAAAAGGGTAGTTTTAAACTTAGGTATCTACGGTCGAAACAGCGACTTTCGTCCCGTTTCCGATTCGCAGAGAAATCTCGGCTTGAAGCCAGTATCCAGCTCACAGCGGATTCTGAACGTCAATACATATATTTTATGTACCACACTAAGTATTTAAAATCCAATTTTAATACTAGTAGTGAACATAACTTTGACAAATATTTTAAAGTTAGAGCCTCGCCCTTTCTTTAATTCCTTCGTGTCTTCCATATCCAAATGGTAGTCACTTTGGGATATGTCAATTACCTTTTCAATATTTCACAAACCTTTGGCCAAGCCTTGGGTTTTAGAATATCGAAATGATGTGCACCTTGTGCTACATGCCCAATTGCAAACTTTGACTTTTCTCCACTAGAATAGTCAATTAATTCTCCAAGAATTATTAATTGCAATTTTAATACTTTTAAATCTAAAGATAGATTTATTGTAAGTATATTAATTAAGCACTAAAGTCATCATCACATAAATCTTCCAAAGACTTTATGCTCTACTATTTGCTTAATATGGGCTTAGTAATAATAAGTTATTTTATCAAATAAATTAACCTATTATTAATTCCCAATTGAAAATTAAATCATTTAAAACATTTAATCCAATGATTATATATTTTAAATATTCAACCTTTCAATTCTTTACTTGATTTTAATAGTCCAACTATTTAATCAAATTATTAAGGTACTATTTATTATAATGATTACAATAATCCAATTATTTAATCAACTATAATTTTAATATTGATTACTATAATCCCATTATAAAATCAACTATCATTTAATTCAATTATATTGATTACTATAATCCAATTATAAAATCAACTATATATTGAATGAGTTTGTATATAGTCCAACTATATATATATAATTTAAAACAACATAAAATATTAGTCTGACTAATACTTTTGATTAATACGACGAGTAAAATGTAAATGAGCGTGTTTAGCGAGTATTCGAACGAATGTTGCAAATTCAATACTTGCCTCCCACTATTTTTCGTCGAGCCTCTAACCCTCTGTCGAGTACTCGGGAAACCGTGTTTCCTAGTGGGCTAGGATCCCGTTAAATATCACACAATCTTGACTTTGGCCAACAAATTGTATGATAATTAACTAGGTAGATCTCTAAGATCAATTGGATCTCATCCAATTCCTAGATCCGGTTAGGTGGACATCCAAGTCCTAAACATATATCTTATATATGCCTATATATCCAATATATATCCCCAACCTTTTTCCTCTGAATCAACTAGGCCTTGGCTTTGGCACAACAAACCTGATGATCCCAGTCAAGCGCGGACCCATTGACCATGGAGGCTTCGTAATCAATGTCAATGGACAAGAAGTGGTCTTGACTTTGGCCAACAAACCACAACTTGGACACGACACCGATATAGAACAAAGCCTCGTGATTAAAACACATCTTTGATGGACAAGGGCTTGACTTTGGCCAACAACCCCTGCCAATCTCGGATCTTGAGTAAGAATCACTCAATGGAAGGAAAAACGCATGATATTTAATGAGGGTTTTTCGCGTGCAAATTGGCTACCAATTTAATTATCTTTGTTAAGGTCTCATCATCATACACCCTTAAACATGCATTCTAAATACATAATAAAGCGAGTATGAAAATAAATAATAATATATGCGGATGGATACTTAACACATTGATCCTAGATCAAATCTCTCCCTTTCTCACTCAAGCTAGCACTTGTACTACTTCTACCCGTTACACTACACTTCTAAAGAACCTCATATACATAGAGGGGAATAGGTGAGAAGAGAATACAAAGAGAAAGAAGGTGATAAGGCTGGACACGCAGGTCCAATTTAATAAATCGAATTTATTACAACAATTTCTAAAATTGCCCACCCGACTAATATCCATCCGATATACATTATTCATTCAACACAACCACGTATTCACACACATAAGCATGCTATCAATCAATCTAATCAAATTAATTAATCTGATAATTAAGTGATCATCCAATGTTCAAACAACGATTTGATTTTGTTCGAGTCAAACTCGTTTTTGCGAATAAGTACTCAAAGTACGAATTCATGAATTAAATTAAACTACATCATTAAATCTAATTTAACATGTATTTAATACTAATTCACTATTCAATTCCAAATTAAATATTACACTTTTATTCAATAAACCTTTTCGATTTAAATTCCAAATTTAATCGTAACGCGTCTCAAAGACCGATTAACGTCCAACGTCAATTCAATTAAAGTCCAATGGGCTTTTGATTGATTTCTTAAGGCGTGGACTTTTGGTCAACTCGGGTCAAACCGATAACCAAAGTCCAATCCGGGATTTACCCCATAAGCCCATAAATCAATCTTGGCCCATTAGGCCCAATTGAACATTAAAGGTTCATTAGTCGCAATTGGGCTTTATGGTTAAGGTTTTGGGCCCAATTGGATCCAATCCACTTGGCCTAAACCAAACTTGATAAGTCAAGCCCATTAGCCCCAAATACAACAATTCAAGCCCAAATCCAATTTAAGCCTAAATAATTAAATTACACTAATCCAATTATGCAATTTAATTACCTAAAGTGCATTATATGATTAATCAACTAAATCAACATTTTTAAAACACCAAATTAGTCTTATTAATCATATTCAATTCATTATCACATGTCAAACACACATAATGAAAAATCAAATCCATTTACATGCTTTCATGCTCTCGGCCAAGGAGGGATTTTGTGTCCGATTTGGTTTCGATCCAATCGAACCTACAATCGACATCAAATCACCCTCCGATTTGATTTATACACATCCAATGTCACAAAATCAAAATTCCAAGACGACATAGGGCATATCACATTCGGCCAAGGTGGAATTTTTGGGGAAAAATCATCCAATGCATTTTTCATAAAATTGATTCCATGTAACATCATTCTAATACATGTAAGCATTCTTTTCATCAAATTTCACAAGAACATGCTTCAATCAATTTCATCACACCATTCGCCAACACATGGAATTTAGGGTTTATGTTCAATTCAAAGTACAATCCAATTGACATTAAATTAACATCATCCTACATGATTTTAACTCATCCAATGAATTAAAATCACAAAATTCCAATGATTCAAATCAATTTTGCATTCGGCCAAGGCATATATTTGGGGGAAATAATTCCAAATCATTTTTCATCAAATTAGTCCAACCAAAATGAATTTAAACATGTTATAAGCATACTCAAACAAGCAATTCATTCAAATCATGCTCAACAAACATTTACCCAAATTTAAACCCTACAAATTTCATGCTTGCAACATTAGCTCATGATGCCATTGTTGGTTTATTCTAAGGTCCCAAGATCAAATCAAGACATGAAATTATGTGTGAACACATCAACGGAGGTAGCGGAATACTCACATTGATCGGTAGAGTCGATTTGGAGACGATTCAAGCCCAAAAACGCACTGCCATGTAAGCCTACTGCATGCAGTCCACTGCCTACAAAACAGAAAGTTAAGTGAAGAAACGGAGCTCCTAGCTTCGTCGGATGGATCCCGTCTCATGGTCGAACCTCCCTACCACCTTCGCAAGACTTGTAAGTGTGCTAGCACTTGATTTCTCACCATGAGAAACCACTCTTGCTTCCCTTTAGCTCACGGTTTTTGGCTTCCAAAAACAGTCCACACTTTGTAGATTTCGTGAGGAGAAGAGAGAAATTGAGAGAGAAGAATTTGTGTTATATTAATTAAAATGATTTACCAAAAATCAATTTATATTTATGCCATAATTTATTAAATTAATAATAAAATTATGATACATAACATGCAATGGCTTAGAGTATAAAACACTCAATTTCCATGCAATAACATTGAGTGCATTGCACACTATCTACATGCAATGACATTGAGTACAATGTACACAATCTACATGCAAAGCATTAGAATGACATGTGTCATGTGGGCCCCACACGTTTCCAAATGAAAGTGGGCCCACGTGCACTCACGCGTTCGGGTTCGATATTTCCGAAATACCGAGCTTACGTCGCGACGTTAATTCAATCGAATTTAAATAAATAATCGCGCCCGGCGAAATTATTATTTACGTCGCTAACGAATTAATTCTCAATTAACTCGTTTGCCCGAATTAAAATCTAATTTTAATTCCGCGTCGAAATCTAATTTCGTCTAATATATCGAATATATTAATACATCGATTAATTCCGAATTAATCGTTCTCTCTCTTTAGACGATATTTTATCCCGGATAAAACATCTCCGTTATTAATCCTAGATTAATTTTCTCTCTCTCTCTATTATAATCCCAGATTATTCAAGAGTGCAAGTTGTGCGTCATCGGTGGATTATCGGGAAGCGACCCATGAGATCCCCGGATAATCTGGCAGTAAATACGGTCGTCGGAGTGCCCGAATCACGTACGTACCAAGTACTACGTTCTACCGATTTACGAGACAAGGTCGACTCCTAGCAAAGCACCAAGTCTTCCCAATTCTCCGGACATATTCATCAAAGAATATCTAGATCTGTATCAAGCGTAGTATACAATTGTATTGTGCATATCGGCCCAGTATCGGATAATCACGTGCTAGGGCTGGGGCTGGATAAGTGTCTGCCCCGTCCGAAACACATATCGGATGTCTGGTAACTAGTCTCTATAATCGGATATTCATGACCTGGTCATAATATCACGATTGGATGCGCATCACTTTAAGAGCACTAATACCGTATCCTGCGTGACATCATCTCCATTACGACTGGAGTGACACTTCCGTCTTGACATCACATCCAATACACTACGATTCTCTGATAAACCCAGAAGAGGTGAACACAGAACCAGT
This sequence comes from Zanthoxylum bungeanum, assembly GCA_019454045.1. Taxonomy (NCBI): domain Eukaryota; kingdom Viridiplantae; phylum Streptophyta; class Magnoliopsida; order Sapindales; family Rutaceae; genus Zanthoxylum; species Zanthoxylum bungeanum. The sequence continues at coordinate 39,998 of SKCR01030528.1, forward strand.
TAAGATCCCCAACCACCAAAACCAAAGTTTACCGATTGTCGTAAGTATTAGCGATGCAAGTCTCAGGTTAAGACTATACACACCTACCTTGATTTCGGCCTCCCATAGACACCTAGTCATAATACCAATGGGATTCCGAAGGGTCTATCCAGAGCGAAGCTGTTTCCCGTACCATCGGGAAACACGACCTCCTATCGCACTTGCACAAGTATCCAATACTTATATATATGAGAACTATGCCGTTGTGCCCTCACAACGCGCACAAGTGCAATACTAGTCTATTCCGCATTATCGATGTCCAGTCTCGATAATACTACGACTAGGGATATTTAATGATTAAACCTTTGGGGACTGATACTGTCTCATATCATTCTCAGTCCAGGAACTAATCATAGGGACCTCTCTTCATTTATATTATATATCCATGGTGATCTAATCACAAACGATGAGAGTGCAATTTCCTTATTACATAGTTAATTTGCTACAACAACACAATGATCTGTGCAAATAGTGACGCTATGGGTCATATTATCCAACAGTTTGGAATAGACACATGACAATTGCAATCTCACGGTATGAACGGAAGTTGCATACAACTCCTTCAAGTGAAAGATGATGGTTTGAGCATCCTATCTTTCGTGAGCTTTTTGAAGTTCGTCCGACATAGAACCAAGCATTATGCAAACTGCTTGCTCATCATCATCGACATGTTTCTTCCAAGCATCAAATGTATCTTGGTCAGTATCTTTTGCGGGTTCAAGGGGAATGGTCTTTCAGAACATATAAATATTTTCTTTCTCGTCGTATGGCAATTTTAAGGTTTCTAACCAGTCATTGTAGTGTCCCCCTTGAGCTTATGCTCATCAAGGATGGAACGAAGTGATACTCTATTTTCCATTTGAATGTTTGGTGAAATATTTTAAACCACCTGTTAACAGAAAATGTTAAAATTAGGAATATGTTTTCATTAATGTTTCATAATAACATGGGCTTTTAATATTATGAACTTGCTCCCCCTCAATTGTTTTAAAATTTTAAGCAAATCGCATCAACCTCAATATGATGGATTTCTTGTGGGCAAGGATCCCATTATCATCATTTCATAACTCCGAATAGGGCCGGTCGTTATAAAATACGATAATTAGGCAGGTTCCCAACCAATTTATGATGTAAATCACAATTCCTTGATCATTGGGTTGGGCAATCAAACATTCCATAGCTTATGCTAGTCATTGTGGACACCCAATCTTTGCCACTAAGTTATAAGACCACGCCTAAGGGTCGCTGCATCTTATGACTCAGAAAATTCAAACCATTGTCAATAGTACGATTTATGGACAAATTGGTATTGGTCAGTCTGGTAAAGCCTAGTCCTACCAATATGGTTTAAGCCATTTGGGTCTATACTTTACAATGAGAGGCAAATTTTATACTTAAATTATTATTGAGGATTTTAGCAAGTTTAAATGAATAACTGCCAAATGGATTCCTCCATTGAAAATTCCCTAGAGGGAGGGTGGAGCGAACTCTCTTAAATACCCTTTACCTCTTAGGCTCTTATTGCCTTGGTGACAGGAATAAACAATAGATCCTCCAAATTAGTCCAACACTTTAAATATGTTTTAAGGTAAGCTTTGAGTAAATGATTATCTAGATGTCTTCACAGCTTTTCCTTTTGGCTATAAAAAGGTAGTGAGTGAAGGAAGATGCCAAATCATTATCTAACTCTAGTAATACCTTTGGTTAAATTAACTTTAGTTTGGAAAGTTTTATTAACCCATTGGTCCCAACCCACTTGTATCTTTTATAATGTCTTTTATTATAAACAAGTGATTTATATTTATTAGCCTTAAAGGTAATAAATCTCTAAGTTCATCATGGAATAATTAATTAGCTAATGGATAAGCAATACACTCTCTATTTCTTAGAAAGTCTCTAGATGCTTGCACCCTAAAATAATCATGCCAATTCTAATCATACATAGAATCATGAAGCATATGACTTTTAATATGTTGTAATTATTTTAGGCATTAAATAACTTTGATTAATATTTAATTATGATATTGCATTTTATTTTATTCAAATAAATTTACTATTCATGTTTTTCTGCAGACGCATGAACTTTAAATGAAATTTCACAATTCAAACTTAACCAAATCATGAAAAACTTGTATCTAAAATTAAGTTAAGGGTGTTAGCTTTCCAACGAGCTTTTAAACACCAAATTTCGAGTTCAAACGAGTGAGAACTAATCAAAACAAAAACAGCGCGCTGATACCACTGTTGGGAAGCGGCCGCGAGTGCGCATCGGAAAATCAAAATTATTATGCCACTTTCCCTTTTCCCAAGACCCATTTGTTTTGATTATTCTACAAGCCTATGCATGTTACTATATATTCTAAGCATAAAACTCATAAAACATGCAAAGAACATAAACCTAAAAATTTATGAAGAATTCTTTGGGTTTATATAGTGCTCCAAAGACAACAAAATTAATTAAGAATCTGATGTGGGATAAAAGCTAATTTAATCTTAGCCATTGGATCTTAATTTAGTGGTTTAATGAGATTATAAAACCCTAATAAGAGTTTGGGTCGAATTGGAATTCAAAACAAATAACAATTTTTTTTACTATTCACGTGAATAGTAATTTTTTTTATTCCAATTCCCAAAGTGCCCCCATCGTCATTCATCAATCCCTAAGCCACTATGGAACCTCATAAATGATCTGTTCAATAATTAAACACATTGAACCATTTATGAACAATTCCAACAACAATCATATATGCTGTTATATTTGTACTGTACACTGTTAACCATTGATTTCGACTTTGTTGTGTGTGACCTTTTGGGTTCCCCTCAAGTTGGACATGAAATGAATTGTGATAATTTAGTCGAACATAAATTATCCTCCGATCAGATGGTCGTTCGATTTCAATGACCAAGGTTGACATCTAGCAACATACCAAGGCCCCCAAATGAGAATGAAATATATATATACCCATTATGTATGCGATTTACATATGATACGGTCCATCGCCTCATTGTATCCCTACCTATTGACCTAGGGTACAGAATGTGTCTACCCATATGGTCAAATGTATGATGTTGATAGTGTCATGAATCGTGCTAACCCAAGAATCTCACATGATTCTTCCGCTGTGGCCACAGTCTCAAGCACTGATCACTCATATCAACCCGCAAACTGGAATACTACTCTTATAAGAAAATATTTTCCGAGAGAGTGACGATTCTCTGTTGTATCTTTACAAACTTCATGTGATTCAACAAATAACCCAATCATACCCTTATGACCAGATCTTTTGAACCGGGGAAAGAGAATGTCAAAGTTATTTGATCCACACATAAGATTGTAAAGACCTCAAGTCTAAGGACTAGTCATATAATCGATACATGAAAGTTTTCACAAATACATGAGATAGAAACTCCATATGAAAACTTTCGGTGGTCAGTTCAATGGACACGAGTAACTCATGCATCCATGTGATACACCAAGCAGATGATCTCCGCTAGTAGCCTATGAGATCGGCTACCCCACTTAAGGGCGGATCATATCATCATGCTAGTTTCTCCACTTTGTGAACGCCCAGATTATTCACAAAACTATGATTAGGAACATTTAAGAGTAGTGATTCTCATTGTTGGACAAAATGACCCATAGCGTCACTATTTGTACAGATCACGGTTGTTGTTGTACAAATTAACTATGTGACAAGGAAATTGCACTCTCATCATTTGTGATTAGATCACCATAAATGTATAAATGAAGAGAGGTCCATATGATTAGTTCCTGGATTGAGAATGATATGAGACAGTATCAATCCCGAAGGATTATTAACATTAAATATCCCTAGCCGGAGTATTATCGAGACATGACATCGATAATGTGGAATAGGCTAGTATTGCACTTGTGCGCGTTGTGAGGGCACAACGGCATAGTTCTCATATAATTAAGTGCGATAGGAGGTCGTGTTTCACCGATGGTACGGGAAACAGCTTCGCTCTGGATAGACCCATCGGAATCCCATTGGTATTATGACTATGTGTCTATGGGAGGCCGAAATCAAGGTAGGTGTGTGTAGGTGTGTATAGTCTTAACCTGAGACTTGCATCACTAATACTTACGATAATCGATAGACTTTGGTCTGGTGGTACAGGGCTTTAACCGGTTCTGCGTACACCACTTCTGGGTTTATCAGAGAGTCGTAGTGTATTGGGTGTGATGTCAAGACGGAAGTATCACTTCAGTCATATGGAGATGATGTCACGCAGGATATGGTATTAGTGCTCTTAAGTGTTGCGCAACCAATCAGGATATTGTGACCAGGTCATGAATATCCGATTATAGAGACTAGTTACCAGACATCCGACATGTGCTTCGGACGGGGCAGACACTTATCCAGCCCCAGCCCTAGCACGTGACTATCCGATACTGGGCCGATATACACAATACTACGGTATACTACGCTTGATACAGATCTATATATTCCTGTAAGAATATTTCTGGAGAATTGGGTAGGCATGGCGCTTTGCTAGAAGCCAACCTTGTCTCGTAAATCGGTATAAACGTAGTACGAGGTACTTACGTGTTCGGATAATCCGACGACCGTATTTACTGCCAACATATCCGGAGATCCATGGGTCGCTTCCTGAAGATTCACCGATGATGTATAACTCGCACTTAATTAATCTAGGATTAATTAGAAGAGAGAGAAAATTAATCTGGGATTAATTGTGGAGATATTTTATCTGGGATAAAATATTAATTAAAGAGAGAGAACGATTAATTTGGAATTAATCGATAAAATAATATATTTGATATATTATTAGAAATTGGATTTCGACGCGGAATTAAAATTAGATTTTAATTCAGGCGAACGAATTAATTTAGAATTAATTCGTTAGCGACGTGAATAGTGATTTCGCTAGGCGTAATCATTTAATTACGACGCGACGGAAAATTCGTTTAATTGGAATTAGCGAACCTGAGCCCGGGATTATTTGCGAGCGCATTCGCATTTCGAATTCGAGTGCGGTACGCAAGTCAAATCGTGCGTCAAATCGCTAGTCACATCAAGCGTCAAATCAAATGTCACTTTGAGTGATATGACATGTTGTCACTTGATTTGAGTGATTGATGTAGAAGTTGAAAAAGCAACATTTGCTTTTTACTTTTTGACTTTTGAATTAAAGTAATATATATGTTTTATTTAATTTACTTGGTAAATATAATAAACATATATATTAAAGCTTTATCTTCTCTCTCTCTTACATGCAAGACATACGGTCTTCTTATTTTCCCTCTCTTTTCTTCTCCCTCTCATTCACGGCTTCACTGCCGATTTCTTCTCCAAAAAATTTCTGGTTTGACCGAAATTTTGAAAAGCAAATGAAGAAGAATAGTGCTAGCACACACATGGGTTATATTATGGTGATAGGGAAACGAATTTGTGAGCTTGGATTTGTTTTTAAAGCTTGAAGCTTGGAGCTTCCATGGAGTCCATCCATGGCCGAATCTTGGAGAGACAAGAAGGACCAAAACCGAGCAGTCCAGCAGCACAAGGAGCTCCATTACCGCGAGTTTGAGAAGCTTGAAGGCTTGTATTCTTCATTTCATCAAAACCCATCAATGTGAGTATGAATTCCGCCTTACTCCTTGGTTGTATTCAACTCGTTTTTATGCATGATTGATGATTCTTGGGACTTGATTGAAACTCTACAATGGTATCTTGAGCTATTGGTTGCATAAAACGAATTAGGGTTCTTGAGCAAAATTTGGGGCTTTTTGATTTAAGCATGATTTTAACAAATTGTTTGTTTAAGAATGCTTGTATATGAATAAATTAGAGTTATATGTAATCAATTTGATGAAAAATTAATTGGATTGATTTTCCCCAATTTGCTTAATGTTGGCAAAACTTTAATTTGGGTAAACTCAATTTGAGCATCAAATGATTAAATTGTTTAGTATAGTATGCTTGAATGAGGTTGAATTGATGTTGTGCATAATCAATTTCATGAAATTTGGTTGGATCCATTTTTCCCTAAATTTTGGGCATGACAAATTTGGGTAAACTTGATTTTGAGCATGTTTAATGAAATGGGATGATTTAGAATGCTTGAATGTTGTTTAATTGATGATTGATTAGATCAATTTGATGAAAAAGTGTTTGGAAACAATTTCCCCAATTTGCTTGTGATGGCCGAAAATATGATCCCTAAAATTGTCTGGTTTTTTGATTTTTTGTTCATTGGATGACTTGCAAATCATTTGGGGATGTTGAATTAATGTTTAATTTGGTTCAATTGGATTGAATTTGATTTGTTGGGCGTAATTTCGCTCTTTGGCCGAGACACTTGAAGCATGAAATTGGGTTGATTTTTGATTTAATTATGTTGGACATGATTAATTGATGTTAAGCATGATTAATTGGACAAATTTCATGTTTTGGAAACTTTGATTTGGGTAATTAATAATGCTATACACTTTAGGTAATTTAATTGGAAAATTTGGAATTTTTTGAAATTAAATTATTGGGCTTAAAATTGGATTTGGGATTTAAGTTGTTATTGGGTTTATTGGACTTTGTTGTACAAAGTTGGTTCAGGCCAAAATTGGTTGGATCCAATTAGGCCCAAAACCGCTTCCAAAAGGCCCAAATGCGACTAATGAACCTTTAACGTTTAATTGGGCCTAATGGGCCTAAATAATTTATGGGCTTATGGGGTAACTCCCGGATTGGACTTTGGTTGCGGGTTTGACCCGAGTTGACCAAAAGTCCACGCCTCAAGAAATTAATTAAAAGCCCATTGGACTTTAATTAAATTAATATTGGATATTAATCGGGCTTTGAGACCCGTAACGATTAAATTTGGAATTTAAGTCGTAAAGGTTTATTTTATAAAGTGTAATATTTAATTTGGAATTAAAAATGAATTAGAATTAAATACGTATTAAATTGGATTTAATCATGTAATTTAATTTAATTAGTAGAAATCGTACTTTGAGTACGTGTTCGCAATACGAGTTTTTAACTCGAACAAAATCAAATCATTGTTTGAACATTGGATGATCACTAATTAGCAAGATTAATTAATTGGATTGATTGATTGATAACATGCTTGTATGAATACATGGTTGTGATGTTTGAATAATGTATATCGGATGGATATTAGCCGGGTGGGGCGATTTTTAGAAATTGTTGTAATAAATTTGATTTATTAAATTGGACCTGCGTGTCCAGCCTTATCTCCTATTTCTTTGTATTCTCTTCTCACCTATTCCCCTCCATGTAAATGAGGTTTCTTTAGAAGTGTAGTGTAACGGGTAGAAGTAATTACATGTGCTAGCTTTGGAGAGAGAAAATGAGAGATTTGATCTAGGATCAATGTAAAGTATCCATCCGCATATCATTATTATTTTATCATATGCGCTTTATTATGTGTTTACAATGCATGTTTAAGGGTGTATGATGATGAGACCTTAACAAAGATAATTAAAATGGTAGCCAATTGCACGCGAAAAACCCTCATAAATATCATGCGTTTTTCCTTCCATTGAGTGATTCTTACTCAAGATCCGAGATTGGCAGGGGTTGTTGGCCAAAGTCAAGCCCTTGTCCGTCGAAGATGTGTTTTAATCACGAGGCTTTGTTCCATATCGGTGTCGTGTCCAAGTTGTGGTTTGTTGGCCAAAGTCAAGACCACTTCTTGTCCATTGACATTGATTACGAAGCTTCCATGTCAATGGGTCCGCGCTTGACTGGGATCACTAGGTTTGTTGTGCCAAAGCCAAGGCCTAGTTGATTCATAGGAAAAAGGTTAGGCTATAGATTCGATGTATAGGCATATATAAGATATATGTTTGGGACTTGGATGTCCACCTACTGGATCTAGGAGTTGGATAAGATTCCAATTGATCTTCGAGATCTACCTAGTTAATTATCATACAATTTGTTGGCCAAAGTCAAGATTGTGTGATATTTAACGGGATCCTAGCCCACTAGGAAACACACGGTTTCCCGAGTACTCGACAGAGGGTTAGAGGCTCGACGAAAAATAGTGGGAGGTAAGAATTGAATTTGCAATACTCGTTCAATTACTCGCCATACGCGCGCTCATTTAAATTATTTCGTCATTAGATTAAATGTTAGTTGGACTAATATTTAAATTGTTGTTTTAATAAACAGTTGGACTGTATTATACTTGATTATATATAATTGGATTATATTAATCAATATATTTGAATTAATTAATTTCAGTTTACAGTTGATTTTATAATTGGATTATAGTAATCAATGTAATTGAGGTTAATTAATTTGGATTATATTTGATTATATAGTTGGACTATTATAATCATTATAATTATATAGTACCACTAATCGTTGATTAAATAGTTGGACTATTGTAATCAAGATAAAATTGAAAAGTTGGATATTTAAAATATAATCTGGGATTGAAATATTTTAAATAATTTAATTTTCAAATTGGGAATAAATAATAGGTTACTTTATTTGATAAAATAACTTATTATACCTTAAGCCCAAAATTAAGCAAATAAGTAGAGCGTAAAATCTTTGGAAGATTTATGTGATGATGACTTTAATGCTTAATTTAATATACTTGTCATAAATCTAATTTTAGATTTAAGAAGTATTAAAATTGCAATTTATAATTCTTGGAAAATTAATTGACTATTCTAGAGGAGATAAAGTCAAAGTTTGCAATTGGGCATGTAGCACGAGGTGCACATCATTTCGATATTCTAAGAACCCAAGGCTTGGCCTAAGGTTTCTGAAATATTGAAAGGATAATTGACATATCCCAAAGTGACTACCATTTGGATATGGCAGACACGAAGGAATTAAAGAAAGGTCGAGGCTCTAACTTTAAAAATATTTGTCTTAGTTATGTTCACAGCTAGTATTGAAATTAGATTTTAAAACTTAGTGTGGTACATAAAATATGTATTGATGTTCAGAATCTGCTTTGAGCAGGATACTAACTTCAAGCTGAGATTGCTATGTGAATCGGAAACGGGACGAAAGTCGCTGTTTCGACCGTAGATACCTAAGTTTAGGAACTACCCTTTGGGTATATACTTAAATTAGGAACTGTTATAATGTAACTAGTTTGACTAGAGACATTATCTCTATATCAGTGTTTAATCCGTTGCGAATAAAACCTTTATATTATAGAACACTAAGTGTTTTATTATATAAAGATGATACTGAGATAAATACATTAGATGTAAATAATAGAATTTATATTTTGAATATAAATAAAATCTCAAACATATAAAATGACAAATAAATAGCTCAAATTGATTTGATCAATAGAGACTTATTTGTGGCATTGTTGTCTAGGACACAATTTAACGAGACTCGTATATCCACACTTTTGAAGAGTGGGTACTAGGACTGATTTGACTATTCAAATAAGGTCTGCAAATCTAGTTTATTAGGTAAAGTACCTAAAATACTATTTGCTTGGTAATAGTAAAAGGGCCACCGATATGTTAGCCCTATTCATGGTGAAGTAAGTGGGCCCATATCTAGCTAGGCTAGATGTGAACATGAATATTTCGTGACCCTAAAACGGATGTGGCATCACGTTATGGTTATGTGTTTCTTTTGAAGAACACAAATCGGAAACTTTTAGAGTTTCGACAGAAATAGACAAACAGATCGGCTATAGTATTATGCCGCAACGGTAAGACCGTATTGGAAAATACTTAAGCAGTAAGTTTCATATGTACTTGAAAGAGTATAGTATTCTTTCAAATGAGGACTCCTCCTCCCGGAACACGTCAAAGTGACGGTGTGTCCGAACGGATTAATCGAATCATGTTAGACATGATAAGATTAATCAAGAGTCGCTCTGAGCTACCATCTCCTTCAACGGATAAGTTTTAACAGTGCAATAACTTATTTAGAATAAGGTTCCATATAAATCTGTTTGACAGATGTCATATAGGATATGAACAGGGAAGAAACAAGGTTTCTCATTCCTGATAATTTGGGTATGCCAGGCATAACGTTTGGATGATACCAAACTAAGGACCCAAATTGGATAAGTGCCAATATCGGTTATCCTAAGGGAAACCTTAAGTATAGTACTTGTAAATCTCACATGAGAACAATGTGATTGTTGCTCACCATACGGTTTTTCCTGAGAGGAATACCGATATGCAGTGGTCAGTGGGAGGATAGTGATACTCGATGAAAATCGGAGTAATATTGTTCTAGGCACGAAGTCCTTAATGGATCACAAATAGTTCATCAATGATGAAACTGTACCATTAATCTTCGAATACACACAAGAACTGAGTAGGGGTTATGGGTTTCTGATCTAACCTCATAAAGATGTCAATCTTATGAAGGTATACCACCGACTACGTTTTGAGGAAGTGATACGAGGTATCGACTCCCTATTATGGCAAAGTGACATGAGTCCGAAATGGATTCCATGTATAACAACTATTTTGGATACTAGTTGTTGTACCACAAGGCATTGTGCCTATTGGTACATTAAACGTCTTCAAGGAAGACATACATGGAAGGCAACATACCAACGTACAAAGCTGGGCTTTTGACGGAAAGGTATCGTTATCAACATTGTGTTAATAACGATTCAACCTTTTACATGTTGCCATGGTAAATCCATTTTGAAGATGCTTGTTGATAACTGCATATTTCATTTATGAAATGTGTCAGTTGCAGATCAAAATCGCTTTCCTGAAAAGGAAACCTTTTGAGGATGCTTACAACATCCTGACGATTTTGTATAACCGACAAACAAGGTTTGCAGGTTATTCGATCCATGTTTGGATTGAAGCAAGCATAGGTTCTAGGAATTATCGTTTTGATGTAATAAATGGAGTATGATTTAATTCAAAACGAAATGATTCTTGTGTATATAAGGAGGTTAGTGGGAGAGCACTGATAATTAAATTCCCATAAAACAATCGGTGAAAGCTTGGCTTTCATAGAAATTCTCCGTAGAATTCTGGGGAGTAACAACCTTTATTCAAGGAATAAAGATCTACAGGGATAGATTTGGAGTTGTTAACACTCTGGAAATTGTACATTTAAAATGTATTGTATTGGTGTCTCATACGCTTCGAGCATATGGAGTCACAATCGGGTCAATCCAAGTGATAGTCACTGGATTGAAGATAAGAACATCTGTTAGTATCTGAGAGAACTAAAGATGTTGTCTTAAACTATGGAGATGGAGAACTTGAAGTGACTAGGATCACTGCTGCAAGTTTCCAAACCGGTAAATACTGCGGTACTATAAAGTTTGAACACTGGGACAGTGAGCTGGAAATATTCCGAGCAAGTTAACTGTTGCCGAATTAACAACAAATGCGGATTATTGCTGCAGCTGAGGCAGCAATAGAAGCCATTTGGATCGATAATAAATCTAATTAATTAGATATAGTTCTTTTAGCAGCTGAGCTAGGCGTCAGCACAGGCTAAGGAATTAAAGGTCTCATCGACGATCCAGATATATACTTCTATATCATCTGATTCGTTCGGATCATACATCGTGGCGATGTGATGATCGTATAAATCGCGTCAGAAGATAATTACGCAAATCCACAGACGAAACCTTTCCTCAGCAATTTGAGCGAACCGTACATAGTTCGGGTGTTAGACACTCGAGTGACTGGCTATGTGCCAAGTGGGAGATTGTTGGACAAAATGACCCATAGCGTCACTATTTGTACAGATCACGGTGTTGTTGTACAAATTAACTATGTGACAAGGAAATTACACTCTCATCATTTCTGAATAGATCACCATAAATGTATAAATGAAGAGAGGTCCATATGATTAGTTCCTGGATTGAGAATGATATGAGACAGTATCAATCCCCGAAGGATTAATCATTAAATATCCCTCGCCGGAGTATTATCGAGATAGGACATCGATAATGCGGAATAGGCTAGTATTGCACTTGTGCGCGTTGTGAGGGCACAACCATAGTTTCTCATATAATTAAGTGCGATAGGAGGTCGTGTTTCACCGATGGTACGGGAAACAGCTTCGCTCTGGATAGACCCCTCGGAATCCCATTGGTATTATGACTATGTGTCTATGGGAGGCCGAAATCAAGGTAGGTGTGTATAGTCTTAACCTGAGACTTGCATCGCCAATACTTACGATAATCGATAGACTTTGGTCTTGGTGGTATAGGGCTTTAACCAGTTCTGCGTACACCACTTCTGGGTTTATCAGAGAGTCGTAGTGTATTGGGTGTGATGTCAAGACGGAAGTATCACTTCAGTCATATTGGAGATGATGTCACGCAGGATATGGTATTAGTGCTCTTAAGTGTTGCGCACCCAATCAGGATATTGTGACCAGGTCATGAATATCCGATTATAGAGACTAGTTACCAGACATCCGACATGTGCTTCGGACGGGGCAGACACTTATCCAGCCCCAGCCCTAGCACGTGACTATCCGATACTGGGCCGATATACACAATACTACGGTATACTACGCTTGATACAGATCTATACATTCCTGTAAGAATATTTCTGGAGAATTGGGTAGGCATGGCGTTTTGGTAGAAGCCAACCTTGTCTTGTAAATCGGTATAAACGTAGTACGAGGTACTTACGTGTTCGGATAATCCGACGACCGTATTTACTGCCAACATATCCGGAGATCTCATGGGTCGCTTCCTGAAGATTCACCGATGATGTATAACTCGCACTTAATTAATCTAGGATTAATTAGAAGAGTGAGAAAATTAATCTGGGATTAATTGCGGAGATATTTTTTCTGGGATAAAATATTAATTAAAGAGAGAGAACGATTAATTTGGAATTAATCAATAAAATAATATATTTGATATATTATTAGAAATTGGATTTCGACGCGGAATTTAAATTAGATTTTAATTCGGGCGAACGAATTAATCATTTAATTACGACGCGACGAAAAATTCGTTAATTTGGAATTAGCGAACCCGAGCCCGGGATTATTTGCGAGCGCATTCGCATTTCGAATTCGAGTGCGGCACGCAAGTCAAATCGTGCGTCAAATCGCTAGTCACATCAAGCGCCAAATCAAATGTCACTTTGAGTGATATGACATGTTGTCATTTGATTTGATTGATTGATGTAGAAGTTGAAAAAGCAACATTTGCTTTTTACTTTTTGACTTTTGAATTAAAGTAATATATATGTTTTATTTAATTTACTTGGTAAATATAATAAACAATATATTAAAGCTTATCTTCTCTCTCTCTTACATGCAAGACATACGGTCTTCTTATTTTCCCTATCGTTTCTTCTCCCTCTCTCATTCACGGCTTCACTGCCGATTTCTTCTCCAAAAAATTTCTGGTTTGACCGAAATTTTGAGAAGCAATGAAGAAGAAGAATAGTGCTAGCACACACATGGGTTATATTATGGTGATAGGGAAACGAATTTGTGAGCTTGGATTGTTTTTAAAGCTTGAAGCTTGGAGCTTCCATGGAGTCCATCCATGGCCGAATCTTGGAGAGACAAGAAGGACCAAAACCGAGCAGTCCAGCAGCACAAGGAGCTCTATTACCGCGAGTTTGAGAAGTTGAAGGCTTGTATTCTTCATTTCATTCAAAAACCCATCAATGTGAGTATGAATTCCGCCTTACTCCTGGTTGTATTCAACTCGTTTTTATGCATGATTGATGATTCTTGGGACTTGATTGAAACTCTACACTCATAAGGCGTGGAAGCCATCGTCTTATTACTCCAAGGGCTTTATTACAATGTTGATGATTTATATAAGTTATGTAAGACACGTATAATAAAGATTGCCATTTTATTAATTAATGAAAATATTACAAAAACATGTACATATAGCCCATCCACAAGTTGGGTATAGGTCATATCCCTAACAATACCATAAATAACTCAAGAATAATTGTAGGTCATTTATGAGTGACTAAGTAACTCTAGAATGGCAACTCACCATCCAATGGCAAAAAGAATGCTTAAGAATTAATTTCATGCAATCTTAAAACTTATACATGCTTCCATCTTTCTTCCAAGTTCCCAACCATCAAAATACATCCACAAAAGAGTAGAGAAAAATCTAAGCTACACATATTGAAGCCTAGAGTCTTAGAAACAATTTTCATGAAGAAGAAAGTAAGAAAAACTTACAAAATTCTCAAGTTTCCAAGCCGTTTTTGCTTTCTTTCTTCTTTTCTCTCAAACTCCTTTGTATTTTGATTTTAGGGTTCTTAGATAATGAAAAAAAAATAAAAAAGATTGCTTTTATAATTTCCTTAGGTTGACCGAAAATTGGGAACAAATAATAGCCATGTATTTTCCAATTTTTATTTCATTAATTAACTTAAAGGATAATGATTTAATTAAATTTATGGTATTTATTCATTAAAAAATTTAAAGAATATCACAAATGTACCAATTAAATCATGTCAATTTATCCAATAAATATTAACCATTTTATCCAATAAAATTATGCCATTTATCTTACTTTAATAAAGTAAATAGATATTTATTATTTAATTAATTTAATTATTCAACATTTGAATAATCAAATAATTAAATACAAACATCTTAAATATATGTATTATATTTACATTAAATAATCAAAATACATATATTAATTATAAATATCAAGTATCACAATTTGACATTTAATAAATGGCCGAAAGATCCCAAACACATGTATTATTGTTTAACCATTAAACGGCTTATAAATAATCAATATTATTTATAAAAGTTGCCTAGTGCCCTACAAGTATATCTCATTAGTGAGACTCTCTAGGTTCAGACATATCAGTCATGAAATCCAGTTTCGTGTCCATAATCTACCCACCCGTAAATTATGACGAACACAGATAAAATCTCTAAACCATACAGATCGAGGTCACTGCATACATATAATCCTTCCGTCACAGGTATCCGGATTATCCCAGAGATATAGATATAAACGTCAAATATCTATAGGTGTAATCCCATTGACGATTCTATTAGCAATCTCTTAATAGTACTTAGAACTTATTTCTACAGTGCACCACGGGCCCATGGATTTAACATATTACTAATTTCATAATGGATACCTATGCTCTGTACATAGAACTGACGGATCCTATCTTGGTACTCATAGGATATCCTGAGGATCAGTCCATACCCAACGAATATGCGAAGATCTTATCTAAATAGATCGGTGACGTGACTGACATCAAAGTGTGGATGATACCTCATACATCCACAATGGTATCTCAAGTTGAAGGATCACTATGCTCACTCAACCCAAGAAGATTCTTATTGACGTTGGTGTACCATCTATTAAGAATCTTCAGTGAGTCGTTCAGTATTTATCTGATATAAACACCTACGTGTCTATACGAGTCTCCCGAGACTCATGGTTCATTGAGAAACCATCAGAATCCAACATTTCAATATACGACACGTACCAGTCTCAGCGGGTTTACTTACTGACCAAGTAATTGTAAACCTTGGCTAGGAACAGTTAATGAATGATACTGTTATGATACTACTCAATGTCAGTTGCGATGATTTTGTGACTGTATCACAACCAATCACTCTATGGTCATTTACGTCTTTACTATTTAATAAAATAATTTATATTATACAAACTGTTTATTTTATTCACTAATAAAATATTTACAAGAGTATTTACAGGGAAATACATAAGAAATTGGCGCTTAGAGCACCAACCCTAACAAAATCTCCCACTTGTTCTAGTGCCAATATCGATTATATCTAATACCCATCGACTCCACAAGCTTATCAAATAACTTCGGAGGTGTAGACATTGTATTTTTTGCTAACGTGCGCCAGGTCCACATGTCAGAATCTGAGAAGTTTGACTTTGGTAACGTGCGCCGTGCCACGTGTCACCATCACAACCGATCTGCTAACGTGCGCCGTGCCACATGTCATCATCCAACGGTGCCGACAATCGCCATCGCCACGTGTCACTTCACGTTTCAGCCACGTCATCATCCACATTAGCAGAAGACCGATTTAATGTGCCACGTCACCGCCACATCATCATCAGCCAATCACAGTGTACCACCTGTCATCATTCTATGGTGCCGACAGTCACTATCACCACGTGTCGCCACGTCAGCGCCATATCATCGCCACGTCAGCATAATCATTGAGTTGCCAGCCACCTTGCCACGTGTCACCTTATCACCTTATCTGCAATCGCCACGTGTCAGATAAGAATCTGAGCCGACCAATCAGAAGCTGCCACATCAGCGTGTCGCGACGCAAGATGAAACGTGCGCGTCGCGATGCGTGGCACTTATGGATGCCTATAAACAGAGCTCGGAATTTCAGTTTCAGATGTACCTTCCTCTATGAATTCTCTGATGTAAATAGGGAGTTTTCTATCTAGTTTCTTTTAATTTTTAGTTTTGTAATTAATTTTAATTACGTTATGTAATAATAGTAATTTACTTTTTTTACTTTTTACAGTTTTTACTATTCAACATGAGGAGGTAACTTCCCTCTGTTAGGGTTAAAGGTAATTCTTTTACTATTGCTATTTAGATTAATCTCCCTTAAATATAATATATTCACTATTTATAATATTGACTTAATGAGGATACCGCTATATTGGTCGGTTGGTAATTCATTTTAATCTGGTTTAAACCAGACTAAGCAAGGATACCGCCAGATTGCTCAGTTGGTAATTAAATTTTCTTATCGCCTATATGACAGGTTTATTTTGGTTCCGCCTTTATGGCTGGTTGGACTTAATTTGACTTAATCAGGTTACCGCCTATATGGCTGGTTGGTAAAATCATCACAAGTTAATATATTATATTAAGGGAGATATCTAAATATTAAATAGTAAAAGTTGATCCTTTTACCTTAGCATTTTATTTTATTGTAATTTACTTTTCAGCTTTTACTTTACCGCAATTACTTTTCAGCATTTTTACTTTATGTCTTTTACTTTTAAGTTTTTATTAGCCCTAGTTATGTGTCGTAACTAAGTTAGTTATCTGGGGTTGTGATGAATTCTAATATCACCGGTTTATAAGGGGTTATTTTATAGTTTGGGTAATTTAAAGGTTTACTTATTAAGTCTTAAGCTTAATGATTCTTGTTGTCTGATCACCAATAAGATTGATGTGGTAAATCTAAAATAAACTTGACAAAGGAATTTTAGGTTTCAGCCTTAGACTTAATAGCCCACGATCTTCCTTGAGGATAGATAACCCTTTAATAGATTTCCTTACAGGATAGACATATACCTGTCGGGCGGGGTTAGCCATAATTGGAACTTAAACTTAATGAATCCAGATAATTTGGTTGACATAGACATATGGTTCAATTGTGTTAAACTGGGTATTTGCGTCTGACCATTGACAGAGGCTTTCGCATAATTTAGTGTTCTAGGTTAGTAAACCGATTTATTACACAACCATGAAATAACCACTTCATCTTTTTAAAGGTATTAGAAAGATTCACAACCCTAGATAATTTCCTAATATTGAATTTTCTTATACCTATTTTCGTGCAATTTTATTTACTTGTTTTTAAATTTAGAATCATCACCATTTCAAATCAATCAAACAACCTGTTAGATACTAGTAATCATTTGACCTCACAAAATTAATAGATTAGGTATTAAGTCCTCGTGGGATCGATACTTTTTATACTACTTGAACGATACGTGCGCTTGCGTTATACCCGTGTGATTACGCACCAGTCAAGTTTTTGGCGCCGTTGTCGGGGACTTATTTATCTTTCATTTTTAGTTTTAAGGTTAGATACCTTTACTTGTATCTAATTTCTTTTTACTTATTGTTTTTATTTTCTTGTGTTTCAGGTTCTCAGAAACTTCATGAGACGAACCAGAAGCTTTGAACTCCGACATCTTGACCCAGAAATTGAAAGAACCATAAGACAGCTGAGAAGGGAAAGGCGAGAAGGCCAAGAAGTTTTAGTCAACATAGAACCTGAACCTTTGGAATTTGCACCACCAATACCCATTCGAGACAGAACCATTCCGGTGGTCGATGGCTTCATTTCCTGTATTGTACTTCCTCATTTACCAGCAAATACATGTGACATCAAAACATGAATCAGATGATTCAGCAGTCAATAGAGTTTGGGGGAAATGCAACTGAAGATCCTAATGCCCAAATCATCAACTTCCTGGAAGTTTACGGTACTTTCAATTACAACCGAGCAGCTGAAGAAGCAATGAGAATGCAGGTTTTTCCATAGCTTGGCTACATTCGTTACCAGCATGTTCCATCACAACTTGGAACACTATAGCCACCAAATTCCTTGCAAAGTACTTTCCACCAGCCAGAACTGCAAAGTTAAGGAATGACATCACATCCTTCTTGCAACAAGATTCAGAATCCCTTTGCGAAGCTTGGGAAAGATTCAAAGATTTACTCCGGAAATGTCCTCATCATGATATCACAAAGTGGCTACAAGTCCAAACCTTCTACAATGGACTTTCTGGAATAATAAGAACCACAATTGAAGCTGCTGCTGAAAGAGCTTTGATGGCAAAAGGAGAAGATCAGGCCTGAGACTTAATTGAAGAAATGGCCAACAACAATTCTTTATGCCCAACATAAAAGAGCATGATCCAAAGAATTGCAGGAATTTATGAAGTTGGAGCCAACACAGCACTGAATTCCAAGCTGGATGTGATTTGCAAAAATCTGGAAACTCTTAACATGAAAGTTAATGGTGGATCCACAAGTTCACCATATGAAGGAGCACCAGAACCAAACCAACTTGAAGAGACGGTGAATTATGTCAACAATTTCAACAGACAGGGGAACAATCCATATTCCAATACCTACAACCCAGGGTGGAGGAATCATCCTAATTTTTCATGGAGCAATAATTCAGGACAAAAGAACAATCCACCACCTAGATTCCAACAGCAGAACTATCCACCACCAGGATTTCAACAACAGAACAAAGGTCGGGAACATGAAAAAGAACCAGAAATGAAAGAATGGATTGCAGAGATGTTCAAAAAGCAACAAGCAGCATATGATGCTATCTTTCAGAGCCAATCTGCTTCCATCAAAGCACTGGAGAATCAAATCGGACAACTGGCCAATGCTCAAAGTTACAGACCGCCAGGTAATCTTCCCAGCAACTCAGAACCCAATCCAAGGAACCGAGGGAAGGAGCAATGTCAAGCCATCACCTTGAATAGCGGTACTGAAATCAACAAAGATATTGGAATCAAGGCAACAATTGAGGAAGTTTCAAAAGAAAAAAAGCAACAGATGGAGGAAAAAGAAGCAAAGGAAAAATAAAAAGATCAGATCACTCCACCTCTACATTTTCCACAGCGACTTCAGAAAAACAAACTTGACAAGCAGTTTGCTCGATTCCTAGAGGTGTTCAAAAAGCTTCACATCAACATTCCATTTGCAGAAGCCATGGAAGAAATGCCCAGCTATGTAAAATTCATGAAAGACATTCTTTCACGAAAATGGAGATTGGGAGACTACGAGACAGTAGCATTGACGGAAGAATGTAGTGCCATCATTCAAAGGAAACTTCCCCCAAAGTTGAAAGATCCTGGCAGTTTCACTGTCCCATGCACCATTGGAGAACACTATATCAGTAAGGCTTTATGTGACTTAGGTGCAAGTGTTAATTAGATGCCTTTTTCTATTTACAGGAAACTGAAAATTGGAGAAGCAATGCCTACCTCAGTCTCATTATAAAGAAGCAATGCCTACCTCAGTCTCATTATAACTTGCTGATCAAACGCTCGCATTTCCAAGAGGTGTTGTTGAAGATGTGCTGGTCAAAGTCGACAAACTCATTCTTCCAGGATATTTCATTATCCTTGACATGGAAGAAGACAAAGACGTACCTATCATCTTTGGAAGACCATTCTTGGTGACAGGATGAACTGTGATTGATTTACAAAAAGGAGAATTAACTATGAATGTTCAGGACCAAGAAGTTACCTTTAATGTTTTCAAAGCCATGAAATTCCCGAGCAATGAAAAGGAAGAAGAATGCTTCAGAGTTGATGTTGTTGATAGTATCGTTCAGGATACTGAGCCAAATCCCACGGATACACTCGAAGCTTGCATCACTAATATGACTGACAGCGAGCTAGATGCTGAAATCCTGGAATATATCAACTACCTTGACAAACCATTCCGATTCAAATCAACACCACCAGTTGAAAGCTTGAAACTGCCAAAGAAAGATCGAATCAAGCTTTCGATTGAAGAACCACCACAGCTGGAGCTGAAGTTACTTCCGAGCCATCTCAGGTATGCATTTCTTGGAAACTCTTCCGAATTACCTGTTATTATTTCTTCTTCACTAACATTGGAGCAGGAAGAAAATTTACTGAGAGTATTACGAGAGCACAAAAGATCCATTGGCTGGACTATAGCAGACATTCGAGGCATTAGTCCATCATTTTGCATGCACAAGATTCTGATGAATGATGAGTACAAACCCACAGTGGAGCATCAACGGAGACTCAATCCAATTATGAAGGAAGTCGTGAAGAAAGAAATCATCAAATGGTTGGATACTGGCATCATTTACCCTATCTCAGATAGTAGTTGGGTGAGTCCTATGCAGTGTGTGCCAAAGAAAGGAGGAATCACTTTAGTCACAAATGAAAAGAATGAGCTAATTCCAACAAGAACATTGACTGGATGGAGAGTATGCATTAACTACCGAAAGCTGAACAAAGCAACACGGAAGAACCATTTTCCACTGCCATTCATTGATCAGATGCTGGACAGACTGGCGGGACATGAGTTCTATTACTTTCTGGACGGATATTTAGGGTACAATCAGATTGCCATCGCCTCAGAAGATTAGGAGAAAACCACCTTTACATGTCCATATGGTACTTTTGCTTTCCGTAGGACGCCATTTGGATTATGTAATGCCCCTACCACATTTCAGCGTTGCATGATGGCCATCTTCTTAGACATGCTGGAGCAGAGTATGGAAGTTTTCATGGATGACTTCTCTGTGTTTGGAGACTCTTTTCACCACTGCTTGCAAAATCTGGAACAGGTATTACAAAGATGCGAAGATACCAACCTGGTACTCAACTGGGATAAATTCCACTTCTTGGTGCATGAATGCATTGTTCTTGGACACCGGATCTCACAAAAGGGAATCGAGGTAGACAAAGAAAAGATTGAAACAATTGAAAACTACCTCCGCCGACATCAGTAAAAGGGATTCGGAGCTTTCTCGGACATGCATGTTTTTACAGGAGATTTATCAAAGACTTTTCCAAGATTGCTAAACCTCTGTGCAATCTTCTAGAGAAGGATGTGCCTTTCAACTTCACCAAAGAATGCCAAGAAGCTTTTGAGATCTTAAAACAGAAGCTAATTTCTGCCCCCATCATTGTAGCACCAGACTGGACCCTTCCATTCGAAGTGATGTGTGATGCTAGTGATTTTACTGTAGGTGTAGTTTTGGGACAACAGAAAGTAAAAATTTTCCGCACAATTTACCACTCCAGCCGAACTTTGAATGAAGCTCAACTCAACTACACAACCACTGAAAAGGAGTTACTCGTAGTTGTGTACGCTTTTGAAAAATTCCGCTCCTATCTGCTGGGTCCCAAAGTGGTGGTCTACACAGATCATTCAGCAATCAAATATCTGATCACGAAGAAAGATGCCAAACCCAGATTGATCCGTAGGATACTTCTTCTGTAAGAATTTGACGTGGAGATCAGAGACTTGAAAGAGACAGAAAATCAGGTGGTAGATCATTTATCGAGGCTTGAGAATGGAGAAACAGCTGGCAAAGAACTGACAATCAAAGAAACTTTTCCAGATGAACAACTGTTGCCATGAAATAACATGATGCTCCTTGGTATGCTGATTATGTCAATTACATAGTGTCAGGAAAATGGCTGTTGGAATGGACAACTCAGGAACGAAAGAAATTCTTTATAGAAGTCAAACACTATGTCTAGGATGAGCTGTTGGACAAAATGACCCATAACGTCACTATTTGCACAGATCATTGTGTTGTTGTAGCAAATTAACTATGTGACAAGGAAATTGCACTCTCATCATTTGTGATTAGATCACCATAGATATATAAATGAAGAGAGGTCCCTATGATTAGTTCCTGGACTGAGAATGATATGAGACAGTATCAGTCCCCGAAGGATTAATCATTAAATATCCCTAGCCGGAGTATTATCGAGACTGGACATCGATAATGCGGAATAGGCTAGTATTGCACTTGTGTGCGTTGTGAGGGCACAACGACATAGTTCTCATATATATAAGTATTGGATACTTATGAAAGTGCGATAGGAGGTCGTGTTTCACCGATGGTACGGGAAACAGCTTCGCTCTGGATAGACCCTTCGGAATCCCATTGGTATTATGACTATGTGTCTATGGGAGGCCGAAATCAAGGTAGGTGTGTAAAGTCTTAACTTGAGACTTACATCGGTAATACTTACGATAATCGATAGACTTTGGTCTTGGTGGTACAGGGCTTTAACGGTTCTGCGTACACCACTTCTGGGTTTATCAGAGAGTCGTAGTGTATTGGGTGTGATGTCAAGACGGAAGTATCACTTCAGTCATAGTGGAGATGATGTCACGCAGGATACGGTATTAGTGCTCTTAAGTGTTGCGCAACCATCGGGATATTATGACTAGGTCATGCATATCCGATTATAGAGACTAGTTACCAGACATCCGACATGTGCTTCGGACGGGGCAGACACTTATCCAGCCCCAGCCCTAGCACGTGACTATCCGATATTGGGCCGATATGCACAATACTACGGTAAACTACGCTTGATACAGATCTATATATTCCTGTAAGAATATTTCTGGAGAATTGGGTAGGCATGGCGCTTTGCTAGAAGCCAACCTTGTCTTGTAAATCGGTATAAACGTAGTACGAGGTACTTACGTGTTCGGATAGTCCGACGACCGTATTTACTGCCAACATATCCGGAGATCTCATGGGTCGCTTCCTGAAGATTCACCGATGACGTATGACTCGCACTTTAATTAATCTGGGATTAATTGGAAGAGAGAGAAAATTAATCTGGGATTAATTCGATGAGAGAGAAAATTAATCTGGGATTAATTACGGAGATATTTTATCTCGGATAAAATATCGTTAAAGAGAGAGAACGATTAATTTGGAATTAATCGATAAATTAATATATTCGATATATTATAACGAAATTAGATTTCGACGCGGAATTGAAATTAGATTTTAATTCGGGCGAACGAATTAATTTAGAATTAATTCGTTAGCGACGTGAATAGTGAATTCGCTAGGCGTAATCATTTAATTACGACGCAACGGAAAATTCGTTAATTTGGAATTAGCGAACCCGAGCCCGGGATTGTTGCGAGCGCATTCGCATTTCGAATTCGAGTACGGCACGCAAGTCAAATCAAGCGTCAAAATCGCAAGTCACATCAAGCGTCAAATCACATGTCACTTTGAGTGATGTGACATTTGAGTGATTGATGTGAATTGATTTGAGGTGATAGACAAGCATTTAATGCTTTGCTTTTTGAAATAGAAAAAGTAAATGGTTTATTAAATATTTTGGAAATTATATAAACCTTTTACAATTTTTATTTTTCAACTTCATTCTCTCTCTCCCATTTACGGTATTAGGCTTTTGAAGCCAAAAACCTCTCCATCTTCTCTCTCGGTCTTGGACCGATTTCTTCATTCTTTTTCTGGTTTTCACCGAATTAAATGGAGAAGCAAAGATCTTGTTGCAAGATCTATGTGCTAGCACACTCATGGAGGAATACAAAGGTGATAGGGAAGTGATTTCGTGAGCAAGGAATCACCTTGTGAAGCTTGGAGCTTGGAGCTTCCATGGAGGATCACCCATGGCCGAATAGAAGATGAAGAAACAGCACGCACGCCGAGAGTCCACCTGTGCGCAGTTCACTGCCGAGCAAGGAGGAGCAGTGCATTTTTCCATCTTCGAAGCATCCAATCGATCAATGTGAGTTTATTCCGCACCTCCTTTGACATGTATTCACTCGTTTATGCATGATTTATGATCCTTGGGACTTGATTGAAACTCAACATGAGCCGTACCTGTTCAAATAGTATGCTAATCAATTATTGAGACGGCGTGTTACACAAGAGGAGGTCAACAGTGTTATGCAACACTGTCATTCGTCACCATACGGCGGACACTTCAGCGAAAATAAAACTGCAGCCAAAGTCCTACAATCAGGTTTGTTCTGGCCCACTCTTTTTAAAGATGATTATCTTTTTGCTCTTCAATGTGACAAGTGCCAGAGAATGGGGAGTATTTCGAGGAGAAATGAAGGACCGTTGCAAAATATTCTGGAAGTAGAGATATTCGATGTGTGGGGTATAGATTTCATTGGACCATTTGTTCCATCATTCGGAAACCTGTACATCCTGGTTGCTGTAGACTACGTCTCTAAATGGGTTGAAGCAATTGCACTACCATCCAATGATTCAAAAGTGGTGATCAAATTCCTGAAAAAGAACATTTTCACTCGGTTCGGAACACCTCGGGCAATTATCAGTGATTGTGGCACACATTTTTGCAACAGATACTTTGATGCACTCCTATCCAAATACGAAGTTACTCACAAGGTTGCAACTGCTTATCATCCACAGTAAAATGGACAGGTTGAAGTTTCAAACGGGGAAATCAAAAGAATCTTGGAGAGAAATATTGGATCAACAAGGAGGGACTGGTCAACAAAACTGGATGACACATTATGGGCCTATCAGACAGCTTACAAGACACCTATTGGTATGTCCCCATATCGATTGGTGTTTAAGAAAGCGTGCCATCTGCCAGTTGAACTTGAACACAAGGCGTACTGGGCACTGAAGAAGTTGAATCTTGATTCACAAGCTGTAGGAGAGAAACGACTTAACCAACTCAAAGAATTGGAGGAATTTCACTTACAGGCTTATGAGAATGCCAGATTGTACAAAGAAAAGACCAAGAAATGGCATGATCGAAAAATAGTGCACAGACAGTTGGAACCAAGGCAGCAAGTGTTGTTGTACAATTCACGGTTGAAACTTTTCCCTGGAAAATTGAAATCAAGGTGGTCAGGTCCATTTGTGATCACTCAGGTTTTACCATATGGAGTTGTTGAGTTACTAGATCCCAACACCAATGAAACATTCAAGGTTAACAGTCAGCGTGTCAAGCACTACTGGGGAGAATCATTTGAGCGACAAAAAGAAAGTGTCACACTTTCAGATCTAGCCTAACGTTCGAGAAGTCACGTCTAGCTGACGACTTTAAACTTAATGCTAGCATGGAGGCAACCCATGCAATTTTTGTATATATTGTGATTTGGTGTGATTTAATTTGGTGTGTTTAGTTTTTGCAGATTAAGACATTTCAAAATGGAAGAAGTTCTCGCAAATCTTCACAAGCAATTTCCTTCTCTCCCTCAAAACTCTCTGATGAAAGTCTACAAAGCTCGCTTGGAACGGATGAGACTACTAACGATCCATGGTGTTCCTAATGACATTCGTTGGGTAATTGAAGCACGGGTCTGATTGGCAGGTGAGTATTCTGATTTCTGTAATTCTTATTTGCCTGGATTTTGAAGAATCACATATGCAAAGAAACGTAGAGCTAAACAAATGGTTGTTTGTTACAAATGTGCATGCTGGAATTGCAATACTCGTTGTCGTTCTTTAGGAATGGTGTCTGATAATCGCAAAGATAAAATTAAATTCATTAGGGATGGCTTGAGTAAGGAGTCTGTAGATGATATATCTTCAACTCTTGAGACGCATCCCAGTGGAAATGTTCATATAGCCATTCGTAAATTACATACACAATTTCTAAAAGAAAGACAACAGTTAAGTCTCGGGAATCTGACTCAAAAAGACCATGTTTGCCAATTTATAAGAAAATTGGATGGGAAGCTTGTCCCTGACGCATAGACGTCAATCAAGCCGTTATTTTTCTTGTACATATTATATCTCTTTGTATTTTCATAATAATTTTGATTTGTTTTGTCGTTTTCTTTTATTTTCTCCGACATGATCCAGACCTTTTTGACTATCACGATTTATTTTACTGTTAACTAATAATTGTCATTTGGCAGGTACTAGTGCTATTATTTTACTCACCATTTTCAGGTGTTAAAAATTCAACTCATCATTGCACTATTGAAGACATCCAGAGTAAAACATGGAAGCCACTTCAAGAAGACGAGTTGAAAACATCTGTATGTTTTGCGGTACTAGTGTTAGTGTTAAGCCATAATACGTAGAAGCAGCACAAGAATTGGGTCGAGTCTTAGCTGCAAGGAATATGCACTTAATATATGGCGGAGGCAATCTTGGACTTATGGGGATCGTTTCAAAGGCTGTACAGGAAGGAGACAGTCACGTTTTGGGAATCATCCCAAAACCCTTGGCGGAAGCAAATCTTATTGGACCATCAAACGGAGAGGAAATGATCGTGCTAGGTTTGTCTGAATGATTGGTAGAAATGATTAACCGTGCTGATGCTTTCATTGCTTTGCCAGGTGGCTTGGGTACATTGGAGGAAATTTTTACAGTGTTTTCTTGGCCGAACCTGAACATACACCAGAAACCGCTTGGACTATACAACGTTGAAGGGTTTTATGATTTTCTTTGTGTGTTTCTTGATGATGCCCGGAGAAATGGTTTCGTGTCAAAACCTTTAAAAGAACTCCTCTTCACTGCCAGAACTGCTCCGGATCTAATTGACCAAATCATAGCCTATGAACCACAAATTGACCCTATCATTTCAAAGATAAATTGGTCCGAGGACGATCGTGGTAAGAGGCGTCGAATTAATCTAGATCTTAACCTTTAACTTTTCATTTAGATGAGGAATTTCAGCTAACTAGGTACGGTTTTCTAAACTCTTCTTCTACTGTTTAAGACATTGGGGACAATGTCTCATTTAGGTTTGGGGGAGGAGAATAGTTAAATTGTATCTTATTTTTATTATTTTATTTTTAGTCCAATATTTTTCGAAAAATACAAAAAAATTGAAAAATTTTCAAAAATTACAAAAATATTTTGCGTTTTTGTTTTTATTTTGACTAAAAAGGTGAAATTGGTAAGAGATAGTTGTGTAAGGAATTTCCACTCCTGAGACATGTCTCAAACCTATTTCGGAACAAGTTAATTTTTATTTATTTCCTTTTGAATTTTTTAATTTGTGAATTCTCCATAATACTGACTAAAATGGATCTTCATATGCTCAGTTAGCAGGTATTAGCACATGCATAGTAACATACGGACATGAGCTATAATTGAAAAGTTTGTAATATTTAGTGCTCTAGTTTAATTGGAGGAAGCATCTTAAAAAGCAATGGAGTAAAAAAAAAAAAAACGTCTGAGATCCGAGTTATTAAGTCTGTAAGGGTGTTTTAACACCTAGTGCCCTAAAGCCAACTGGTTTAGGAGTCATTGGCCCAAAACTCGCTACATGGATCAAAGATGCTGCAAAAATATTTATATATGAAGTCTGAGTAATTAAGTCCGTAGGGGTGTTTTAACACCTGATGCTCTAAATCCAACTGGTTTGGGAGCCACCGACCCAACACTCGCTACATAGATGGAAGATATTGTATATAAATAAAAAAAATCAAAAATCAAAGAAAAAATCAGTAAAATCCGAAAAATTATTCCATTGCTGCAAATAGGTGTGAATTCTGATAAAACTTTAGGACAAAAATATTACTCTCTTATCAACTGCACTTGTGACTGTTGTGGGAAAAAAATGAGTTGTTTAATATTTTGTTGGTTGTGTATATGGAGAATGGTAAATATAATCGGAGAATTTACTTATTCAGTAATTTAGAAAGAAAGAAAACAACTAGTAACTTGGAGTAGAAGTTTCACCTGATTAGTCACTAACTTCTTTATTCTTTTTTCTCTTGTCTTTTTGCTTTTGTGTGCATTAGTTTCACTATCTTTTAACTTTTGTAAAATGTTTGTGGGTATTATTATTGTAAACCCTCACGAGACTACAACTCGTCCACTAGGGACACCTAGGGGTTTAAAGACTTGTTGCATATACTAAATGGAACCGTGATCCCTACGAAAGTGGCTTAGATGTTTATATTATTTTATTTTGTGTTTTACTCGAGGACTAGCAAAATGTTAGGTTTGGGGGTGGGATGAGTGGTAAATGTATCACTATTTCCCACTCATTTGACCTAATTTTTTGTATAGTTTCTTGATTTTTATGAATATTTTGATGTGTTTTGTGTTATTTTGTAGATAAATAAAGTTTTAGGACATTCTGGAGGTGATTTGGGGCCAAAACTGTGAAAATGAACACAAAAGGGCAAAATGGTCATTTGGCATGTCGCGACGCACAGCATGCGTCGCAATGCCTAACGTGCACCACAAGTTTGCTAACATGCGCCGGGTCCACATGTCAGAATCTGAGAAGTTTAACTTTGCTAACGTGCGCCGTGCCACATGTCACCATCACAGCCGATCTGCTAACGTGCTCCATGCCATATGTCATTATCCTATGGTGCCGATGTTGGATAATATGACCCATAGCGTCACTATTTGCACAGATCATTGTGTTGTTGTAGCAAATTAACTATGTAATAAGGAAATTGCACTCTCATCATTTGTGATTAGATCACCATAGATATATAAATGAAGAGAGGTCCCTATGATTAGTTCCTAGATTGAGATGATATGAGACAGTATCAGTCCACGAAGGATTAATCATTGAATATCCCTAGCCGTAGTATTATCGAGACTGGACATCGATAATGCGGAATAGGCTAGTATTGCACTTGTGTGCGTTGTGAGGACACAACGGCATAGTTCTCATATATATAAGTGTTGGATACTTATGCAAGTGCGATAGGAGGTCGTGTTTCACCGATGGTACGGGAAACAGCTTCGCTCTGGATAGACCCCTCGGAATCCCATTGGTATTATGAATATGTGTCTATGGGAGGCCGAAATCAAGGTAGGTGTGTATAGTCTTAACCTGAGACTTACATCGCTAATGCTTACGACAATCGATATATTTTAGTTGAGGTCGTCTAGGACTGTAACTAGTTCTGTGTACGCCAATGCAGGGTATATTGAGAATCGTAGTGTATTGGATATGATGTCAAGACGGAAGTATCACTCCAGTCATAGTGGAGATGATGTCACGCAGGATACGGTATTAGTGCTCTTAAGAAATGCGCATCCAATCGTGATATTATGACCAGGTCATGAATATCCGATTATAGAGACTAGTTACCAGACATCCGATATGTGTTTCGGACGGGGCAGACACTTATCCAGCCCCAGCCCTAGCACGTGATTATCCGATACTGGGCCGATATGCACAATACATTAGTATACTACGCTTGATACAGATCTTAATATTCTTTAATGGATATGTCCGGAGAATTAGGTAGACTTGGTGCTTTGCTAGGAGTCGACCTTGTCTTGTAAATCGGTAGAACGTAGTACTTGGTACGTACGTGATTCGGGTACTCCGACGACCGTATTTACTGCCAGATTATCCGGGGATCTCATGGGTCGCTTCCCGATAATCCACCGATGACGCACAACTCGCACTCTGAATAATCTGGGATTATACAGAAGAGAGAGAAAATTAATCTAGGATTAATAACGGAGATATTTTATCTGGGATAAAATGTCGTCTAAAGAGAGAGAACGATAATTTCGGAATTAATCGATGTATTATTATATTCGATATAATTAGACGAAATTAGATTTCGACGCGGAATTAAAATCAGATTTTAATTCGGGCAAACGAGTTAATTTAGAATTAATTCGTTAGCGACGTAAATAATAATTTCGCCAGGCGCAATTATTTATTTAAATTCGATTGAATTAACGTCGCGACGTAAGCTCGGTATTTCGGAAATATCGAACCCGAACGCGTGAGTGCACGTGGGCCCACTTTCATTTGGAAATGTGTGGGGCCCACATGACACATGTCATTCTAATGCTTTGCATGTAGATTGTGTACAATGCACTCAATGTCATTGCATGGAGTTTGAGTGTTTGACACTCTAAGCCATTGCATGTTATGTGTCATAATTTTATTATTAATTTAATGATAATTATGGCATAAATATAAATTGATTTTTGGTAAATCATTTGACAAAAAAAATACACAATTTTATCTCTCTCAAATTCTCTCTTCCTCTCACGGCAATGGTGGCCATTCTTCACTGGTTTTGAACCAGTTTGGGCGTGAATAAGGGAAGCAAGAGTGGTTTCTCATGGTGAGAAATCAAGTGCTAGCACACTTACAAGTCTTGCGAAGGTGGTAGGGAGGTTCACCCATGAGCCGGGATCCATTGGACGAAGCTCGGAGCTCCGTTTCTTCACTCAATTTTCTGTTTTTGTAGGACAGTGGACTGTTGCAGTGGTGTGATCAAGGCAGTGCGTTTTTGGGCTTGAATCGTCTCCAAATCAACATAAACGATCAATGTGAGTATTCCGCTACCTTCGTTGATGTATTCATGCATTATTTCATGTCTTGATTTGATCTTGGGACCTTAGAAATAACTCAACAGCCGACAATCGCCATCGCCACGTGTCGCCACATGTCACTCCACGTGTCAGCCACGTCATCATCCACATCAGCAGAAGATCGAGTCAATATGCCACGTCACCGCCACGTCATCAACAACCAATCACAGCGTGCCACGTGTCATCATTCTATAGTGCCGACAGTCACTATCGCCACGTGTCGCCACATCATCGCCACGTCAGCATAATCATTGAGTTTCCAGCCGACTTGCCACATGTCACCTTATCACCTTATCTACAATCGCCACGTGTCAGATAAGAATCTGAGCCGACCAATCAGAAGCTGCCACATTAGCACGTCACGAAGCAAGACGAAACATGCGCGTCGCGATGCGTGGCACTTATGGACGCCTATAAATAGAGCTCAAAATTTCAGTTTCAGATGTACCTTCCTCTCTGAATTCTCTGATGTAAATAGGGAGTTTTCTATCTAGTTTCTTTTAATTTTTAGTTTTGTAATTAATTTTAATTACGTTCTGTAATAATAGTAATTTACTTTTACAGTTTTTACTATTCAACATGAGGAGGTAACTTCCCCCTGCTAGGGTGAAAGGTAATTCTTTTACTTTTTCTATTTAGATTAATCTCCCTTAAATATAATATATTCACTATTTAAAATATTGACTTAATGAGGATACCGCTATATTGGTCGGTTGGTATTCATTTTAATCTGGTTTAAACCTGACTAAGCAAGGATACCGCCAGATTGGTGGGTTGTAATTAAATTTTCTTACCGCCTATATGGCTGGTTGGTAAAATCATCATAAGTTAATATATTATAGTAAGGGAGATATCTAAATAGTAAATAGTAAAAGTTGATCCTTTTACCTTAGCATTTTATTTTATTGTAATTTACTTTTAAGCTTTTACTTTACCGCAATTACTTTTCAGCATTTTTACTTTATGTCTTTTACTTTTAAGTTTTTACTAGCCCTAGTTATGTGTCGTAACTAAGTTAGTTATCTGGGGTTGTGATGAATTCTAATATCACCGGTTTATAAGGGGTTATTTTATAGTTTGGGTAATTTAAAGGTTTACTTATTAAGTCTAAGCTTAATGCTTCTTGTTGTCTGATCACCAATAAGATTGATGTGGTAAATCTAAAATAAACTTGACAAGGGAATTTTAGGTTTCAGCCTTACACTTAATAGCCCACGATCTTCCTTGAGGATAGATAACCCTTTAATAGATTTCCTTACATGATAGACATATACCTGTCGGGCGGGGGTAGCCATAATTGGAACTTAAACTTAATGAATCCAGATAATTTGGTTGACATAGACATATGGTTCAATTGGGTTAAACTGGGTATTTGTGTCTGACCATCGGTAGATGATTTCGCATAATTTAGTGTTCCAGGTTAGTAAACCGATTTATTACACAACCATGAAATAACCACTTCATCTTTTTAAAGATATTAGAAAGATTCACAACCCTAGATAGTTTCATAATATTGAATTTTCTTAAACCTACTTTCGTGCAATTTTATTTACTTGTTTTTAAATTTAGAATCATCACCATTTCAAATCAATCAAATAATCTGTTAGATACTAGTAATCATTTGACCTCATAAAATTAATAGATTAGGTATTAAGTCCTCGTTGGATCGATACTTTTTATACTAATTGAACGATACGGGTGCTTGCGTTATACGCGTGTGATTATGCACCGGTCAATGGGGACTCCACTGGGGATAGAGAATCGGCCCCGAAACAATGCCTTGTAGTGTCTGTGGCTTTGGCTTTGGTTAACCAAGTCTCATATATTTTGCATACCCTTCTTACCCCCGATGGAGTCATGTATCGTGATGTCGCTTTCACTCAAGGCGACAGATCATTATGTGATGATAACCATCATTCGTTGGCACGTACCCTAGGGTATAAAAACGGCGTGCTCACTTGGTCGCTCGAACCCTTGAGTGGGGAGACCTAGTTGGATGCATTTGGGCTTCTCGTCATAGGATACGAACTTGTTGGGCCAATTAAACTGGGACGTGTTTGTATCTTACGATGATTAGGCCAAAAGTTTTCAAAGTGACGATGAGCCACCTTATATTTGGGCCCCCTATCATTTGAAGTTATTTAGCCACCTTATCGTAAAAGTGTAAACATGTTGGGCCTTTTCAACTGAGACAAGTTTACACCTCGTAATAATCTGATTGAACGCTTTAAAATGATAATGGGCCAACTTATATGAAAACCTTGATGGGCTTAGAAGGTCCAAACATGATCCGAATAAGCCGGATGCGTGAGTTCGATACCTGCACTGGCTTTCATCCAGGAAGGGTACGCCTTGTTATGGCATATTTGTATACTTTTGGATATCTCCAAGTCCGTCTCCGCCACAACCGGGATTACCAAGGGCCTAATTCTTCATTTCTAGACAATGGAACGATCCCTATAATAGGTTTAGTCAATCTTGTAAATGGGCGGTCTTTGTCTTTTACTGATGAAGAGGGACTAAGGTAGCCATGGTTCACCCCTGTAGCGTAGGAGAGAATGATTTTGTGTACCCCACATTGGTGCATAAAATGAGTCATACCTAGGGCATAAATGGACTTACCACGGGTGTGGGAGGAATAAGGTCGGAAGGGTATATGCTGTTTTGATAACCATATGCATCTCATGCATCTCATGCATCACATGCATAAACGCATCATGTTGACAAATTGTCTTAAAAGCCATCATAGATATCCGTCGGGTTAGAGAAGAAGGAAAACTTGTCAAGAAGAGGTTAGAGAGCATGGATACATCAGGCAGCGAGGGTTCTCGCATGGATCAATTGGAAATCGACATCACCAAAATTACCGAGCAACTACAAGCTTTGACCAATGTTGTGGCCAATCTGACAGTACCCCGCATAGTGGGAATATAAAACAACGAGGATGGAAGGCGTGAGGAGCCCCCGAATAGGGTGAGCGAAGATATCCCTGTTTTTGATGATGACATGGCTGAGTATGCCACAACAAGGATAGTCGGGCCTCAGGCAGAGTTACAGAAACTCAATGAACAAGTAGAGTCAGTTACCCGCAAGATGAAGGGAAAATATGAAGATCTATTAGACTTTGATGCGATGAATTTTGAAGAAAAGCTGCCTCCCCAATTTAAGATGCCTGACATGGACAAGTTCAACAGAAACGGAGATCCTAGGGTCCATCTTCGACAATATGTTTCATTGATGAGTTCAGTGGGTTTTTCGAAGCGCCAGGTGCAGAAGATGTTTCTGATGTCACTGGAAGGGGCGCCCATAGTATGGTATCATGGCATGGAGAGAAAGGTCAAGGATCACTGCAGGGAATTAGCGGAGGCCTTCCTGAACCAATATGTCATGGACATGGAGATAGACTTATCGCTCCGTGACATAGAAAACACCAAACAGAAGCTAGAAGAGACCTTTAAAGATTAAGTGGATCACCGAAGAAGCCAACTCTTGAAGATGCAGACACGGCCCTCGGAGAAGGACTATATGAAGATGATCATTAAGGGCACCAAGCCCTCCATTTATAACAAGCTGAGAATGATGACCTCCATGATTATCAACTTCGACAGTTAAGAGAAACTTTCATGGATATCAAGGAAGAGGAAGCCGAGAACAGAAAGTTTTATGGCAAGAATAGAAAGACCATTGGGGGGCCTTCAGGGACCAAGCTCGCTCCTGCTGAGGTCGCCGCCATCAGAAACAGGCGATTCTCCAATTTTGGTAGACCTTTGTCAAAGGTGTTTGAAAAGCTGAAGAGGCGATGACTCCTAAAACCCTTAGAACCTAAAGCACTTCCAAACCATGTGCCACGCCACCTCGACCTAAACCTATACTGTCACTTCCATTAGCAAAAAGGCAACGAAACTGACAACTGCACCCGCCTTAGGCATGAGATCCAATACCTCATTGACACCCATAAGATACCCGACCCAAAAAAGAACAACCAAACACACACGAAAACCCTCTACCCAACTACCACTATGTTCCACCACCCACCTACATGATCAACTCCGGCCTGCCCGAAAGATTTGTCCTCCAAACTCTCAACCACCAAGCTTCTTGCATGGGAATATGGGATAACAGCAGTGAAGATGAAACAGAGCAGGGGAGAGATTTCTGGGGAAACTTCTCGAGTAGTGACGAAGAGGAGGTAAATGGGATGACTCACAATGGGTATTTTCATAGTGATATAACAGAGAAAGGCAAAGAAGTGCTAAAAGAAGGCCAAGAGGTGATAGAGAATACGGATAACACCGATGGGGATGCTGTGTTGCGTCAATTGAAGAAGACACAGGCACAAGTGAGCATATGAGAGTTATTATGCACCTCTCAAGAGCACATGCGTACCATGGTAGAAGCTCTAAGCAAGATAATGGTACCTGAAGATGCAAACCCGATGATGTCCATATGGTCGATACAGAAAGAGGGTAGGCAAATGATAACATTCTCTGAAGAAGAACTCCTGATGGAGGGGAGGAATCATAACAAGCCGCTATTCATAAAATCGGAAGTAAGAGGCAAGAAGACATCTTGTGTGATGGTGGATGATGGCTCATCTATCAATGTGTGCCCTTTGAAGATTCTGTCAAGGTTGGGTATGCAGACAACAAATTTAAGCCCCTCCAACATGACTATCAAAGCATATGACGATAGCAAATAGGGAGTCGAATGTACTTTCATCACAATAGTCAAAGTGGGCCTGATAGAAGACGAGGTTGAGTTCACAGTGCTTGATATCCTAGCTATATTTGCTATGTTATTGAGGAGGCCATGGTTTCATAGACTTGGGGGCGTGCCATCCACTTTGCACCAGGTTATTAAGTTCCCGCATAGAGTAGTCATCACCATTAGGGCTGAAGTAGACAATGTTGTGGCTGCCTTAGACATACAACCTTTCATAAGGTTCCAAGTGGCGGCAAACTTCGAAGAATGGGTGGACCCTAAAGTGGCTAGAATCATGAGAATAATGAAATATGAGCCAGGCACAAGTTTGAGTGCTAGAGGCCAGGGAATAAGAACACTGCCAGATTTCAAAGGGCAGACCACTAAGAGAGCATTGGGGTATGAATCCGATGGGAATGAGCTGTAGACTAAGAAAAAATGGATGAAGTTGTGGAATACTTTGTGAAAGCCATAGGATATCAATGAGAGCCTGAACCCATAAAAGTTAATGTGATCATAGTACCGGGATTCAAATCTTCAAGGATGTGATGGACAAAGAACCACAGGCAGAGGAAGTTACAAAAGAGGAAGATAAATGAGAAGAAGAACTACTACAGTTGGAGAATCTGACGCTCGAAGAAAGCAAGAAGACAAAATAAGATAAGACTGCAAATTACGAAGATGTTTATTTTCCTAACCTATTTGATTATAATCCTGCATTTATTAATAATAAAGACATTGATTTTGCTTACTTGTTCGAGTCTTTTCCTGTTAGTCTGCATCATAACATGCATGACATGATCATATTTGACATTGACTCAACAAAGACAAATACATTTAATCTTGGTACATGTGAAAACCCCAAGGAAATTTCAATTGCAAGTGAGGTTACCTCTGATAAGCGGAAAGAATTAGAGAGAATATTAATAAAATATGCAAAAGTATTCGCCAGGTCCTAGAAGACATGCCAGGAGTGGACAGAGGTATTGCCCAGTACATGATACCAACTTATCCGAAGGCATGGACATGGGTATTGCCCAGCACATGATACCAACTTATCCGAACATAAGACCAGTAAAACAGAAGCTCCGAAGAATGAGGCCAGAATAGGCCGAAAAGGTTAGGGAAGAAGTCAAGAAGCAGATAGATATGGGGTTCTTAGAGGTGGTGAAGTAACCCGAGTGGTTAGCCAACATTATGCCGGTACCGAATAAGGATGGAAAGGTCAGAATGTGCGTGGATTATAGGGACCTCAACAAAGCTTGTCCAAAGTATGATTTTCCCCTACCCCATATAGACGTGTTGGTTGATAGCGCGAATTTATCTGCTATGTACTCGTTTGCGGATGGATTCTCAGGATATAACCAGGTCTTTATTGCCGAAGAAAACAAGCATAAGACTGCATTCGTCACTGAATGAGGTACATATTATTACAAGGTGATGCCATTTAGACTTAAGAATACGGGAGCCACTTATCAACGAATGGCCACTATATTATTCCAAGACTTGATGCATAAGAAGATTGAGGTATACATGGATGACATGATGGTTAAATCAGAGACGAGGGCCGGACATATAGAAGCGCTGGAGAAATTCCTTCAAAGGGTCGATAAGTAC
Organism: Zanthoxylum bungeanum; assembly: GCA_019454045.1. Lineage (NCBI taxonomy): Eukaryota > Viridiplantae > Streptophyta > Magnoliopsida > Sapindales > Rutaceae > Zanthoxylum > Zanthoxylum bungeanum. The sequence continues at coordinate 76,870 of SKCR01030528.1, forward strand.
AACCTCCGACTCAACCCCAAGAAGTGTGTGTTTGGGGTAACATTTGGTAGGAATTGGAGGGATAGAAGTGGACCCTGAAAAGATCAAGGCAATTACCGAGATTTTTTTTTTTTTTTTTTTTTTTTTTTTTTTGAAATTACAATTTTATATCCAAAAAGAGATGTACAAAGTACAAGGGGCATACCCCAGGCGGGTACAAGGCTAAAAAAAAGCCAAAGAATACAACAAGCCCAATGGCCCAAATCAGCCTTAAAGGCTATACAAGAACAAAGCCCAAAGGCCAAACTAGCCTTAAAACTTTATCAAGAACAAACAAACCAAAAAACAAAGCCCAAAGGCCCAAAACGAAACCCAAAGTTGCAAGCCGAGCTTTTAAGCAAAACGCCCAACATCAGAAAGACCGAACAAACCAGGCCGAGACAGCCCATATCAACAGACATGCCGAGAGTGCAGGTCCGAAAAAACAATAGCAGCTTAAGACTTCAATCACCGCCCAGGAAGACACCAAAGAAAGGAGCTCCAGGACTCACCAAGTCTAAAGACCAACACCTCTCACCACAAACTATCAAGCACTCACTCAGTCCACCAGCTCGCCTTCAATCCCACATTGGTTAGCAAACAAAATAAAAACAAACAGGCTCCCAAACAAGCTCCCAGAATCACCAAACCAAAAAAAACCAACGCCCAAACAAGACCAGAATCAGTCCAAACTCCAGAACAAGGCGAAAGGCATCAGGGAAGACAACACTGCTCCACAAAAACAGACAAGCGAAAGCACCAACAATCCCACATCGATCAAAAAAACAACAAACTATCATCAACCCGAAACCAGCCAACAAGGCAACGCAAAGCAGCAACAAGAAGCCCAGAAAACCACAGACAAACCAGAACACCAAGGCTCAACTACCAATCTTCAAACCAAATTCCACATCTGAACAACTGAGACAGGAAAAGGGATGGTGCCATTCAAGAAAACCAATCTAAATCTGATAGTACTTAGAATCTCTTCAATCACACTATCTGTTGATTTTGAACACTTGTCAAAAACCCTCCTATTCCTCTCATACCATATGTAATAAACAGAGGCTGCAAAGGCAATTTTGGCAACAATAGTAAGAGGGTCTCCCTTTTTTCTCAACTTAATCGAAGCCCAATGAATCATAGACCTCCAATTCAAATAGGGCCATCCAACCATAGTCTTGGATGAAATAACATGCCAAATAGATTGAGAAAAGACACACTCAAAAAACAAATGGGCATGAGATTCAACACAAGTATTGCAAAAGGTGCAAATATTGTTTTGGATAACACCAAACCTGAGCAGTCTATCCATTGTGTGAAGCCTTTGCAATGAGGCCAACCACAGAATGAAGGAATGACGAGGGATATGGCCCCGAAACCATAGCAAATGGTGGACAGTGGTAGAGTTCCTTCTACATCTCAGAATATCCCAAGCATTGTCAACTGAGAACTTGCCTGAGGTGTTTCCCATCCACAGGAATCTGTCAGGGGTACTCACATTAGGAACAAAGTTAATAGAGTCCCAAATCTCTTGTAAGGCAGGGAAACTGTCCGGGAAGTCCCAAACCCCATCCCCAATGATGTCTGCAACTTTAGAATCCGGCAGCAGGCCTGTGCTCCTCAACATTCTGAAACTGAATTTCTCGCAAATGGGACCTATTGGGAGCCAGTAATCACGCCACAGGAAAACAGACAAGCCATCTCCTATACGGGCTCGGAACAAGCCTTTACACCAATCTCTACTTTTCAGAATTTTTTTCCAAATCCATGAGGAACCAGAGGATGGAGATAGTTGCCAGAAAGAACGCCCTTTAAGAATATAATCATGCACCCAACGAGACCAAATTGAGGACTGATCAGTAAGGAGCCTCCAAACGTGTTTCAAAACAGCCGCTTTATTCCAGTCCTTAATCCTTTTTATCCCCAAACCTCCCTCAGCCTTTGGGTAACAAAGCGAAGCCCAAGCTACCTTAGCAGATGCAGCTGTGATTGAACCTTTCCAAAGAAAACCAGACATTATCCCTTCAATTTTCCGAACCACAGTCTGAGGGAGCAAGAACATACTACTCCAATACACCTGAATAGAAAAGAGCACCGATTTGATTAATTGAAGCCTCCCTGCATATGAAAGCGCAGAGGAGGTCCAAAGCTGAATGCGGGAAAGCATTCTTTCAATTAAACATTGACAATCTTGATGCTTGAGGCGAGTGGTCAAAAGAGGAACCCCCAAATATCTTATAGGCAATTCTCCTTTCTGAAAACCAACGATCTGCTGCAAGGAGAGAGCTTGATCCTCAGCCATTTTGGATACAAAAATACTGCTCTTCAAATGATTAGGCAACAACCCCGAGACTTGAGAAAAGAGAGAGAGGGCTTCTTTGAGAATCCTTAAAGAAGCTTCATCCCCTTTGCAAAACATCAACAAGTCATCAGCGAAACAAAGATGAGTGAGCCTCCTTTTGTCACAGCGCCAATGGTGCTTGAAACTTCTATTCGCAGTCAACTTAGACAGTATGCCTTGGAGGCCTTCCATAGCAAGGACAAAAAGGTAGGGAGACAAAGGGTCCCCTTGCCTTACACCTCTAGAAGCTTTGAAAAAGCCAAACATTTCACCATTCAAGCAAACCGAAAAATAAGGCGAGGATAGGCAAATTCGAATCCATTCAGCCATTCGAGAAGGAATACCTACAGCCCTTAACCCCGCCATGATGAAATCCCAACTCACCGTGTCAAAAGCTTTCCGAATATCCACTTTTAAAGCAACTCGCGGAGGGCCATCCAAGTGGTAATTTCGCATAAGCTCTTGAGAAAGAAGAATATTGTCAACAATTTGGCGACCCGGGACAAAAGCCGATTGAGCAGGGCTGATAATATCATCCAGCACCTTTTTTAACCTATTGACAATCACTTTTGAGATGCATTTGTAGAGAACATTGCAACAAGAGATAGGTCTATAATCGCTGAGAGTCCTTGGGAATTCGATCTTGGGAACAATAGCAATTCGAGTAGCAGTGACACATCTAGGCAAAACACAAGTTTGAAAAAAGAACCTGACAGCAGCGATCAGATCCACACCAATAATGTCCCAACAGCGCTTATAAAAACAAGCTGAAAACCCATCCGGACCAGGAGCCTTATCATCAGGGATACTAAATAAAGCCCCCTTAATTTCTTCATCCTGAATCTCTGCCTCAAGCATGGGAACATCAGCACTATCCACACGCCGCAAAAAAAACTGCTCAACCCCATCCAAGCATGAATCAGATGGAGAATCAGAGGATAGCAGATTTGTGAAGAAGGAAACAGCATGAGCCCCCAATTCATCCCTACTTGTGAGAACCACACCATCATCAGTCTCAAGCTTATGGATACGATTGCGGGCTTGTCTATGCAGGAGAGTCTTATGAAAAAATTTTGTGTTCTGGTCACCCAGGTTCAGCCAATTGACTCTAGCCCGCTGCTTGTAAAAAGCCTCCTCATCCTTACAAAGTTGAAAATAGTATCGAGATGCCGCCCTTTCATCATCCAAAGCATTCAAGTCATTTGGATTGGAGTCCAAAATACGCTGAGCTGCAGCCAAGGAGTCTCGGGCAATGGCCACTCTGGAAGTTAAGTGACTAAAATTATCCCGATGAAGAACCTGAAGATCCTTTTTAAGCATCTTAAGCTTTGTGGTGAAGCGAAACATAGCATCACCTCTAACAGCCTTCCGCCAGACTCTATGAACCAAAGGAAGGAAATCCTCATGATCCAGCCAAATATTAAGAAACCGAAAAGACCTGTGATAGTTCTGTTGAGAATCCAAAAATTTCAGAATAAAAGGCGAATGATCCGAAACCATTCTGGGCAGAAAATCAGCAACTGAGTTTGGCCAATCTTCAAGCCAACCCATATTACCAAAGCACCATCAATCTTTCTAAAAATCGACGCCTCCCCCTCCCTACCATTGTGCCAGGAGTACTTTAGGCCAGTAAAAGGAATTTCCCCAACTTCTATATCGTGAAGGCAGTCCGAGAAATCCTAATGTGACTTGGCCAAGAATTACCACCCCCCATCCGATTATCAGATCGAAGAATCTCATTAAAATCCCCCATAAGCACCCAGGGAGCAGAACCAATCAAAAGAAAGTCCTTTCTTAAAGAAGCCCACAGCTCAAGCCTGTCATTCCCATTGTTAAACCCATAAACAAAAGTCAGAAAGTAAGATTTCCCATCTTCCACCCTTTCGAACAAACAAGTCAGTCTCTGAGCAGATACAAACGAGTCCAGCATACGGACTAAGTGAGGATTCCAAGCCTACTACGATACGAGCTGGCATCTCAGGAGTAGCATTAGAACTAAAAGTCCAGGAAGGGAGACATTTAGCCATAATAGAATCCAGATTACTAAGAGTAACTTTAGTCTCAAGGAGACCAACTAAACCAAGATGATTTCCACTAACCAACTTCTTCACTTCTTGCATAGTAGAGAGGCCATTAAGACCCCGAACATTCCAACACCCAATCATTGGGGTTGGAAGGTTTTTCGAGAACGGGTTTGGGGGTAGGCTCCCCCTTTCTTCTTTCCCTTGTTCTTTTGTTTGAGCTGCTTGGAAGCGCAAGAGGCTTCTTCCAATGAACCAACAAAATCACCCAAGGTCAACTTAGAGGTGCTACCTCTACTTAGAGAGGCCCTCGTATTCACATGACAGACGCCCTCCGCGTCCCCAACTGCCGAAATGGGATCCACCATAAGGACTCCATCATCATCCTCCAAACAATTAGAAGAATTCGAGCCTCCATCCGAGCCCAACTTCTCCATATCAAAAGGGATTAGACCCAGAGAGTCCAGCTCTTGTTTTTCCCATCTGGGGACTGTGTGCCCAACAAGAGCACAGGAAGCTTCAAAAGAGGCTAAGACCATTTGCAGATCCGAAGAGGGAGAGACTATACTTCCAGATCCCCCCTTTGTTTTGTGATCCCCTTTGCTAATCAATTGAGAATTAACATTGCGACTCTTTGAAGCAACCGGACCCGTAGGAGTCCTTAGCTCTCGGCCAATCAAAGAGCCTTCATAGGACTGGTTTCTGGCCTCAATTGGAATATCAACCACTGCCACTTCTCCTTCCCTTCTAGCATCAGTAACTTCCACCTGACACTTCTCCTCGGCCTTCTGCTCTCCTATCATACCCTCCACAACCTTCTGACCCTTCCGCAGATCCTCCCTCGCCTGCTGATTTTCCTGCTGACCCCCCACTACCTTCTGTCCTTCCTTCAGACCATCTACAACCAACTGGTTCCCCTTCAACCCCTCCACAACCTTCTGACTATCCAACTGACTCTCCTTCGGATTTTCCACACCCCTGACTGCACAATTATGCCCATAAACACAACATTTTGGACATCGTTGAGGTTTCCACTCATACTCCACTCCAACCCGAATAGGATCAGAAGAAAGCCTACAATTCAGAGTGAAATTATGCACAAATGGCTTACTAGCATCCACTTCAACACACACTCTAGCGTAAGAAAGCCTAGACCGTTCATGGGTAGCTCTATCACAAGACAAGGGCTTCCCCACAATTCCAGCAGCAAAGCTCAAGGCCTTAACAGACCATAAGGTAAACGGCAAGCCTCTCAATTTCACCCAAACCGGAACCTTTGAAAGTTTGCTTTTGTCAAACACAAAACATGCATTCCACTGCTGGAGCATCATATACTTCCCTCCAAAGAGCCAAGGCCCATCCGCCAGCACCTCTTGGACCTTTTCTTCACTTGGAAACCGGAAAATGAAAAAATCCTCATAAGAGAAGACTGTCTCAATTCCATAGTTCTTCTATTCCCGCAACGCAATAGATCTAGCAGCATAGAACGGAAGAGGAGATCCCGGAATAAACCCCACCAAACAACGAGTCCAATCTCCAAAATCTTCATCAATGAACTCATCAGGCAAGGAGTAAGAATCACGCCCATGTTCTTGAGCCAAACCACTTTCCAGACAAAACCTTGACTTGGCCGAAGAAGCTCGAACCTTATCAGCCCAAGATCTTTTCCCAAAATCATTTTTTCCTTTGCCAATTCTGGTTCCAAGATCCGCAGCCTTCGCATTCCCAGCAGCCTTTACCTCAGCTGCCTTTTCGTGATTAGGTTGAAGAGGAGAGTGGGGCACGTGATTGCTTAAAGAGGCACATGCCTGAGAAATAACTTTCCCCCCCAAATTGATCTGCTTTGGAGCAGGCCCAGACCCTTGCCTTTGCAATTCTTTCCCAGCCCTTCTAATAGGCCCATTTCCTTTATCCTTCTCTTTTCCCAGCCCAGGAAAAGGATTAGACTCCAAGTGGGCTTTGGCTTCCATCTTGGCAAGCATCTCCTCAATAGGCCCAACTGAAGCAGCAATCGGCCCAGAGGAAGAACTAGCTCCCCCTGCCGCTATATCAGTCGATTCATTTCCAAGTATATCAGTCGATTCATTTCCAAGCTTACATTAGTATGTGAGCCCATCTTTAAGCTATTAAGGAAGAACCAGCCTGTGGAGTGGAATAGGCAATGTTAAGAAGCTTTTGACACAATCAAAGAATACTTGGTTAAATCGCCCGTCCCGAAACCTCCAAGGCCAGACAAACCCTTGGTGTTGTATTTGGCCATAGAACACGAGCGCTGGAGGCGATGATGGTACATACAGATGAGACAGGGGTGTAACATATAGTCTACTACTTCAGTAAGAAGATGCCACGCTATCATGAGGTGGAAAAGATCTGTTTGGCGGTGATATGGGCTTCCCGAAAGTTGCGTCATTATTTCCAATCCTATAAGATACAAGTGGTGGCAAAGGAGAATCCCCTAAAGTATTTGCAATCAGTTCTTCACAGGTAGGGAAGTTGGGCAGATGGTTGGTGTTGCTGACAGAGTTTGATATAGAATGCATCACCTCTGAGGTAATCAAAGGGCGAGCCATAGAGGAATTATTGGCATTAAAACTCATAGAAGAAGATCAGTATAAGTTCGAATTCCCAGACGAGAAGGTTCAAGCCATAACGGTCCAGGGGTGGAAAATGTATTTCGACAGGGTGGTAAATTACAAAGGAGCTGGAATAGGAATTATGATAGTAACCCCCGAAGAAGAAACCCTACTTATGGCTAAAAGGTTGACGTTCGGAGTAACCAACAACATGGCCGAATATAAAGTATGTGTCTTTGGAATGAAATCCCTAATAGCCTTATGAGCTAGGGATGTAGAAGATTATGGAGACTCGATGTCGGTAGTTCGACAAATGCGATGGGAATGGGAATTGAAGGAAGACCGGTTGAGACCCTACCTACTCCATCTCATGAAGTTGGCACAAGCTATCCTCGACTGTAAATTCCAGCACTTGCCACGAGAAGAGAACCAAATGGCAGACGCACTAGCCACCCTAGCTGCAACTTGGGAAAACCCAGAAAAACTGGTAATGAGACCCCTTGTGCTGACAACAGCTAACAGACCCAGTTATGAGATAGAGAGAATCTTGGAAGTAGAAGTCGACGATGGAAAACCTTGGTATTACGAAATTCTGCAGTATCTAGAACGTGGAGAATTCCCAAAAGGAGCCGGCAAGAAAGACATAATATCCATTCAGAAATTGGCTTCCCAGTATGTGAGTTTGAGGGGAGAGCTGTACAAGAGACAAGCCAATGGCATCCAGCTGAAATGTTTAAGAAAAGAAGAGGCTCAGAAGGTGATGGAAGAGGTGCACGCTGGAGTATGTGGACCGCACATGAATGGATTGAATTTGTCTCGCATGATAGTGAGACATGGATTTTACAGGTCGACTAAGGAAGCTGACTGCGCAAAGCTGGTGAAGCACTGTCACGATTGCCAAACACACGGAAACTTGAACCATCTACCGCCTACAGAATTGCATGGACTATCAGAACCATGGCCTTTCTCAGCGTGGGGTATTGACATGATTGGAGAAATCAAGCCACATGCATCAAATGGACACCGCTTCATAGTAGTGGCAGTAGACTATTTTTCAAAATGGGTGGAAGCCGAGTCATTCCGTAATGTTACGACGAAGCAGATGGCCAAGTTCATAGCCCGTAATATAATATGTCGATACGGAATGCCACATCACATAGTGATGGACGATGGAGTCCAATTTTAGGGAGAAACAAATGCGATGTTGCAGAAGTATGGGATATGGCATCACAAATCATCACCTTACAGGCCGCAGGCTAATGGGGCAGTGGAGGCGGCCAACAAAACCATAAAGAAAATACTCGCTAAGATGACAAAAAGTTATAAAGATTGGGCTGACAAACTACCCTATGCCCTGTGGGGGTATAGAACTTCGGTGAGAACGGCAACGAGAGCCACACCCTATGCTTTGGTTTACGGGATGAAGGTAGTGTTACTAGTGGAAATAGAGATACAGTCAATGTGGGTACTAGCAGAGGTAGGATTGACTGAGCATGAATGGGCCTCACAGAGGTTCGAATAGCTAGCATTACTGAATGAGATAAGGATAAAGGCCTTGCACCATATGCATCTATACCAGAAAAGGTTGGCCAAGGTGTTCAATAAGAAGGTGCATCCCACCAAGATCACAGAAGGTGATTTAGTGCTTAAGTAGTTGAAGCCACTGATAATGGACCCAATGGGAAAGTTCAGGCCCAATTAGGAAAGGCCATACCTAGTCAAAAAGGGTGATGAGGAATGAAGTAGTGAGACTATCAGATTTGGAAGGGAACGAGTTCACCGAGCCCATCAACGTGGACAGACTGAAGCAATACTTTGCATAAAAAAAAAAGAAGGCTCGTTGGGTTGAAAATCCGTAAAGGACAGCCCAAGCAAAATATAGAGCATTAATGAACAAGAAAAATGGTTAATTGTAAAATCCGTGAGGAAAAGTTAATGACAAAGGTATCATTGCAATGCAGTTCAGTATTTTCTACATATGTACTAAGAAGTAATGCAAACGCCTTTATTGAAACAAATGTTCAAGATGTTCATAGATTGCATAAATCCCAGCTAAACAGGAAAGATTAGAGTTAAGTAATTACAAATCACGTCTTTTGTTTCTTAGATGTTGGACCAAGGTCATGAGATATAGGAGAATGAGAATTGGAAGGCCCTAGGGTAGCGACGGCCCACGTTCGGTGCTAAAACCATTTGGTCTGGAAATGGTCCAAGAAGCGGTGAGGATGAGCAACTCCAAGAATGGAGATGAACTCCGGGAATGGAGAGGAATAGAGCAACCTCGAGAATAGGGACGAAGAACTTCGGGAATAGAGAGGAACCTCAGGAATAAGGACGAGCAAGGTGGTGCCAAAGGCCATAAGAAATAAAGACAGGAGCCGGAGGAGGAACAATAAGTCAAAAATTTTCTTGTAGCTAGATCTGAAAAAAAAAAAAAAAATTTTCTAGCTCGCTGAGTTGAAACCTGAAAAGGCGACTCAGGCAAGATAGAACAATCAGCTAAGTTGAAAATCCGAAAGGACAGCTTAGGCAAAAGATAGGACGAACCTGCAAGATAAAGAGACTCCCAAGAAACCGATTTGCAGGATGGTGTTTTATCCTGTCTAAACCATGAAACGTCTCGGCCAAGATAACAAGGGAGGGATCATGACCACATCGGATTCCCTCGATGATGTGCAATAAATGATAGTCGCCTCTCGTACTATCACAATCTACTAAGTGGTTTTGGGCCAAGATACAAAATAAGACTACACCCCTCCAGGGACAAGACCCTACCTCCATCCTGGAAGATACATGTAAAATGACTTATAACTCAATGGACGAAGCACAAGACAGTACCTTTTTCGCATCCTCGAGACAGCAAAGGAAAGCTTTGAAGGCTTCCCGAGGGTATTGACATTGGAAACGCGACATCGCCAGAAGGATAGTAGGAGAAAAATGCATGTCGAGAATGGCAGCAAACTCCTCAAGGAGATGAGGCCGTTTTCAAAAAGGATGAGGCCGTTTTCAAAAAGGGGTTATCCACCTTGACCTGGTAACGGAGAGCAAAAAGCTGAGCCAGGTCTGGGGATGCCAGTCTCCCACCCCGCGAATAAGGGACACAATGGGATCTTGAGCCATGATACCAAAGAGAACTGAGCAATCACCGGAGGAGAATTGGCAGAAGGAAACTGTAAGCAGGCCAATGGGGCACCCAAAGATTTTTATAGGCAAAGGACACCAAAGGCCAAAAGGATTCCTAAAGAGGTGAAGAAAAACCCTTTAGTGCAAGGAATGCCTAATCAAAGGATGAAATTAAGCCAATAGGACAAAGAAACCCCATCGGAATAGGGAATGCATCCATGCATACATGCGCACATGTCACATACACATAATTTTTGTTTTATGTTCGCAGGCTTTGAAGAAAAAGAAAAAGCGACGAGGACGAGCAACTCCAAGAATGGAGAGGAACCTCGGGAATGAAGACGAGCAACTCCAAGAATGGAGAGGAACCTCAGGAATGAGGATGATCAGCTCCAAGAATGGAGATGAACCTCAAGAATGAGGACGAGGAGCTACAAAAATGGAGAGGAACCTCGGGAATGAGGACGAGCAGCTCCAAGAATGGAGAATAACCTCGGGAATGAGGATGAGTAACTCCAAGAATGGAGAGGAACCTCGGGAATGAGGACGAGCAGCTCTAAGAATGGAGAGGAACCTCGGGAATGAGGATGAGCAACTCCAAGAATGGAGAGGAACCTCAGGAATGAGGACGAACAGCTCCAAGAATAGAGAGGAACCTCGGGAATGAGGATGAGTAACTCCAAGAATGGAGATGAACCTCGGGAATGAGGATGAGCAACTCCAAGAATGGAGAGGAATCTCGGGAATGAGGACCAGCAGCTCCAAGAATGGAGAGGAAACTCAGGAATGAGGACGGGCAACTTCAGGAATGGAGAGGAACCTCGGGAATGAGGACGAGCAACTCCAAGATTGGAGAACAACCTCGGGAATGAGGACGAGCAAAGAGCCTCGAGAATAAAGATGGATCAGGTAAGTAGAACAATACATGCATGACTTTGATAGGGTTGTCACTGTCACACACTGCATAAGCCCCATCAAAGTGGGGGCGATTGTAGACATTGCATTTTTGCATGAGCCCGATAATGAGCCTCGTATGGAGGCACTACCTGAAAAGTTACGGAAGTTGCGAAAAATGAATGTCGGAAGAGAGGAAAACCTCTAAAATTAACACCTCATTGGATTCAGACTCACTAGCCAGTCTCGGACTCACTCAGTCAGCTGCTGCTTCAAACCTTATCTTCGGACCTCCCATGCAGCCTATCCACGCGGCCCATGACCATAAACATGGCAAATCCCCTCACCAAATCACTTGCCAAATTTAACAAAGATTTGAAATCCCCTTCTTGCCAAATATGCAAGATCTTAGACCCAAACTAGAAAGGATTCTCACTTCCTAATATAAGTGATTTGAGTTTTCCTTATAAATACCTCAAACACCTTATATGGAAAGAGAGATCTTGACACAAAAAGAAGGGGAGAGAGAGAATGGCTGCAACATTGGAGAAAAAAATAAGAAAACCCGAGGAGGCAGCAACTATAAAAAAGGGAGAGAACCTACAAAGAGGGGGGGTCTATGTTCTTCTTCTTGGGGAGCATCACCGAAAAAATAAGGGAGAAGAAGGAAGAATCATTGGCCAAAAGAGAGAAAAAAAACAAAATCACCGAAAAAAAGAACAACCAGCAAGCAAACCAAAAAAATAACTAGCCACCAAACCAAAAAACCGTGAAACAACAACCAAAATCCGTGAAACAGCAACCAAAAACCGTGAAACAGCAACAAAAAAAACAACAAAACAGAAACCAAAAAACCGTGACACAGCAAACTAGAAACAGAGAAACAACAAACCAGTAACTAGAAATAGCAAATAGCAAACCAGAAATAGCAAACAACGAGCCAAAAATAGTAAAGAGAGAACCAAAAACAACAAACAGTGAACTAGAAACAGCGAACCAGCCACCAGAAATAGCAAACCAGCAACCAAAAATAATGAATCAAAAATTGAAACCAAGCTTCAATCCTTCCGGCGACGGCCTAACGCACTTCCGAGAAAGCAACTTAAAATGTAAGACCTGAGGGCACCTTTACCATATTTATTTTTATAGTTCCGGACGCTGCATGTCTGGCTGGACGTGAAATACGTCCAGCCGGGTATGCGAAGCCCTACATCAAAAAATAGCCAATCTCTGGCCACATTTCTTCTTTGGCATTTCGTTGTTTATTTTTATCTATTTATTCACTTTTATTGTTATTTTATTATTTCGCCTTTATTTTGTTTATATTTGTTCATGTTGATGATTATCTGTATATGCATGGTTATATTTTTTATGTCTATTTACATTACATTGATGATTATATGTGTTATTATACCTTGTGATTTATCGGATGGAAACCCAGACGTATATTCCGTAGCCGAATCTGAATGGACGGTAGTGTAGTTTGTACTTAGGATACAACTCCACGTGCCACTTGGGAAATACTCATATATTCGTGATTAACCCCATTTTTGTTTTCCATTTATCTTAATGAATCATTTGCTTTTGAATTCTTTATTATAATTTTCGTTATCGCACCACGTATTTCTAAATTTAATATGCTTTTGGAACTACGTTATTGTGATTATTATTTTGGTTGGGTATGTTATTACATTTTTATTCGCTATTATGCATGAATTGCATTAAGACTTGACTATACCATTGTGTGAACCCGTACATTATACTGACATAAGTAAGAGACCATTCCGAACCCAACGGTTTGAGGTCTTCCCTTGCGAGGGGTGAGTGCGGCCTTAAATCTTTCCCAGTTCACGCTGAGTGGCGACTAATTCATTCTCCGGTTTTGTCCCTCACAGGTTAATTCGTACTCTCTACGGGCTGCGAGCCCAACAATGTCGTGGTCACCGAACATCATAAGCATAACGTAAACCCCGCTTCGCTCCTACATGAGGTAAAACCTTCGTGAGCAGGTCTGCTACATTATCTTCACTAGGAACTTTGCACACGATAATGTCACCTCGTGACACAATCTCTCGAATAATATGGTACTTTTATTCCACTTGCTTCGATTTGTGATGCGTCCTCGTTTCCTTTGCTTGCGCAATGGCTCTAGTATTATCACAGTATAACGGAATCAGATTCACGATACTTGGGACAACTCCTAATTCTATGATAAACTTATTAAGCCAAATAACTTCTTTTGCAGCTTTAGAAGCAGCTATATATTCCACCTCAATGGTAGAATCAGCTGTAGACCCTTGTTTGGAACTTTTCCAACAAACTACACCTCCGTTAAGGGTAAATACGAATCCTGATGTAGACTTTCTATCATCTGGGATCTGATTGGAAATCAGAATCTGTATACCCATTAACCCTTAGTTCATTTCCTCCATATATGATAAACTTATCCTTAGTACATTTAAGATATTTCAGGATATGTTTAACGACCATTCAATGGTCATTTCCTGGATTGGAATGATATCTACTGGTTACTCTAGCCGCGTAGCTAATATCAGGCATCGTACGTAACATGGCATACATAATACTACCCAAACATGAAACATAAGGTTGATTAGACATTCTAATCTTCTCATCTTCTGTTTGTGGACACATCTTATTCGAAAGATGAATGCCATGTCTGAACGGTACATTAGCTGTCTTACAGTTAGCTAAATTGTACCATTCTAAGATCTTATATATGTACGTTGATTGGGATAACCCAATAAGCTTCCTTTCTCTACCATTATAGAGCTTTATACCCAAGATATAAGAAGCTTCACCCAGGTCTTTCATGAAGAAATTCTTATGGAGGTAAGCTTTGACGCCCTGCATCATTCATATATCATTCACAATGATTAGGATGTCATCAACATAGAGAACCAAAAATACTATCATACTCCCACTGGCCTTCTGGTACACACATGATTCTTCCGTATTCTTGAGAAAACCAGACAATCTAATAATCTCGTCGAATCAAAGATTCCAACTTCACGAAACTTGCTTAAGGCCATAAATGGACTTCTTAAGCTTACAAACCATGCGTGAGGTTTTGCTGGATACAAAACCCTCCGGCTGTTACATATAGATTTCTTCATCAAGAAGCCCATTTAGAAAAGTTGTTTTGACATCCATTTACCAAATATCGTAATCATGGTAAACAGCAATAGACAACAAAATCGTTATAGACTTCAGCATCACAACTGGCGAAAATGTTTCATCGTAGTCGACATCAGGTCTCTGCGTGTAACCTTTAGCTACCATTATGGCCTTAAAAGGTTTCAACCTTTCCGTCATGCCCACGCTTCCTCTTGTAAACCCATTTACTGTTAGGGATATGCCCTATATACCCAACTTGTGGATGGGCTATATGTACATGTATTTGTAATATTTTCATTAATTAATAAAATGGCAATCTTTATTATACGTGTCTTACATAACTTATGTGAATCATCAACACTATAATAAAACTCTTGGAGTAATGAGATGATGGATTCCACGCCTTATGAGAATCATTACTCTTAAATGTTCCTAGTCATAGTTTTGTGAATAATCTGGGCGTTCACAAAGCGGGGAGGCTAGCATGATGATATGATCCGCCCTTAAGTGGGGTAGGCGATCTCATAGGCTACTAGCGGAGATCCGTCCGATTGGTGTATCACATGGATGCATGAGTTGCTCGTGTCCATCGAACTGACCGCCAAAAGTTTTCATATGGAGTGTTTATCCCATGTGTCTATGAGAACTTTCATGTATCGATTATATGACTAGTCCTTAGACTAGAGGTATTTACAATCTTATGTGTGGATCAAATAACTTTGACATTCAAATTCCCCGGTTCAAAAGATTCGGTCATAAGGGTATGATTGGGTCATTTGTTGAAACATATGAAGTTTGTAAAGATAAAACAGAGAATCACCACTCTCTCGGATAATATTTTCTTATAAGAGTAGTATTCCAGTTCGTGGGTTGATATGTGTGATCAGTGCTTGAGACTGTGGCCACAACAGAAGAATCATGTGAGATTCTTGGGTTAGCACGATTCATGACACTATCAACATCATACCTTTAACCATATGGGTAGACACTTTCTGTACCCTAGGTCAATAGTTGGGGATACAGTGAGGCGAGAGACCGTATCATATGTAAATCGCATACAGAATGGGTATATATATCTTTCCTTCTCATTTGGGGGCCTTGGCATGTTGTTAGATGTCAACCTTGGTCATTGAAATCGAATGACCATCTGATCGGAGGATAATTTATGTTCAATTAAATTATCACAATTTATTTCATGTCCAACTTGAGGGGAACCCAAAAGGTCACACACAACAAAGTCGAAATCAATGGTTAACAGTGCACGGTACAAATATAACAGCATAGATGATTGCTGTAGGAATTGTTCATAAATGGTTCAATGTGTTTAATTATTGAACAGATCATTTATGAGGTTCCATAGTGGCTTAGGGATTGGTGAATGACGATAGAGGTACTTTGGGAATTGGAATAAAAATAATTACTATTCACGTGAATAGTAAAAAAAATTTGGTTATTTATTTTGAATTCCAATTCGGCCCAAACTCTTATTAGGGTTTTATAATCTCATTAAACTACTAGATTAAGATCCAATGGCTAAGATTAAATTAGCTCTTATCCCACAACAAATTCTTAATTAATTTTGTTGTCTTTGGAGCACTATATAAACCCAAAGAATTCTTCACAAATTTTTACACCAAAACCTTTCATATCTTGGGTTTATATAAGTGAGCAACTCTAAAGTTTAAGAGTAAGCCACTGATTTTGAGGATCCTTAAGTCTAATTGACTAGAGGAACCTCGAGTTAAAAGTTTTGAGGTATTTGCCTAGGCTAATACCAAGGGTAAAATACTCGTGCACTTAAGGCGTAGTCTTGTCGTTGAGTTTTTGCTTTGGTGTGTGCATCTTTGGAGGCCACACACTTGGGTGGCTCTTTGGAATGTGGAAGAGCTTGCTGAGGTCGAGAAAAGCTTTTAGATTTGAGGGAGGACTGGAGGAGTCTACGGTTCAAGTAAGTATTTTTCTTTCTTTATTTTAATTAGAGTTCTTATGATAGTTAGCATGTTTAGGTTTATGTTCTTTGCATGTTTTATGAGTTTTATGCTTAGAATATATAATAACATGCCTAGGATTGTAGAATAATAAAAAAAAATAGGTCTTGGGCAAAGGGAAAGCGGTATAATAATTTTGATTTTCCGCTGCGCACTCGCGGCCGCTTCCCAATAGTGGTATCAACGCGCCGTTTTTGGTTTTATTAGTTCTCTCTCATTTGAACTCGAAATTGGGTGTTTAAAAGCTCGTTGTTAAGCTAACACCCTGAACTTTATTTTAGGCACAAGTTTTGCATGATTTGGTTAAGATTTGACTTGTGAAATTGCATTTAAAGTTCACGCGTCTGCAGAAAAATGTGAATAGTAAATTTATTTGAATAAAATAAAATGCAATATCATAATAAAATATTAATCAAAATTACTTAATGCCTAAAATAATTCCAACATATTAAAACTCATATGCTTGATGATTCTATGTATGATTATAGTTGCATGATTATTTTAGGGTGCAAGCATCTAGAGACTTTCTAAGAAATAGAGAGTGTATTGCTTATCCCTTAGCTAATTAATTATTCCGTGATGAACTTAGAGATTTATTACCTTTAAGGCTAATAAATATAAATCACTTGTTTATAATAAAAGAAACTATAAAAGATACAAGTGGGTTGGGACCAAGGGGTTAATAAAATTTTCCAAACTAAAGTTAATTTAACCAAAGGTATTACTAGAGTTAGATAATGATTTGGTGTCTTCCTTCACTCACTACCTTTTTATAGCCAAAAGGAAAAGCTGTGAAGACATCTAAATAATCATTTACTCAAAGCTTACCTTAAAGCATATTTAAAGTGTTGGACTAATTTGGAGGATCTATTGTTTATTCCTGTCACCAAGGCAATAAGAGCCTAAGAGGTAAGGGTATTTAAGAGAGTTCGATCCACCATCCCTCTAGGGAATTTTCAATGGATGAATTCATTTGACAGTTATTCACTTAAACTTGCTAAAATCCTCAATAATAATTTAAGTCTAAAATTTGCCTCCCATTGTAAAGTATAGACCCAAAGGGCTTAAACCGTATTGGCAGGACTAGGCTTTACCAGACTGACCAATACCAATTTGTCCCTAAATCGTACTATTAACAATGGTTTGACTTTTCTGAGTCATAAGACGCAACGACTCTTAGGCGTGGTCTTATAACTTAGTGGCAAAGATTGGGTGTCCACAAGGACTAGTATAAGCTATGGCATGTTTGATTGCCCAACCCAATGATCAAGGAATTGTGATTTATATTATAAATTGGTTGCGAACCTACCTAATTATCATATTTTATAACGACCGGCCCAAGTCAGAGTTATGAAATGATGATAATGAGATCCTTGCCCACAAGAAATCCATCATATTGGGGTTGATGTGATTTGCTTAAAATTTTAAAATAATTGAGTGGGAGCAACTTCATAATATTAAAAGCCTATGTTATTATGAAACATTAATGAAAACATATTCCTAATTTTAACATTTTCTCTTAAACAGGTGGGTTAAAATATTTCACAAACATTCAAATAGCAAATAGAGTATCATTTCTTTCCATCATTGATGAGCATAAGCTCAAAGGGGACAACTATAATGACTGGTTTAGAAACCTTAAAATTGTCTTACGACAAGAAAATAATTTCTATATTCTTGAAAGACCATTTCCCCATATGTTGGACAATTATGACCCATAGCGTCACTATTTGTACAGATCATGGTGTTGTTATACAAATTAACTATGTGACAAAGGAGATTGCTCTCTTATCATTTGTGATTAGATCACCAAGATGTATAAATGATAGGAGGTCCATATGATTAGTTCCTGGATTGAGAATGATATGAGACAATATCAGTCCACGAAGGATAAATCATTAAATATCCCTAGTCAGAGTATTATCGAGATTGGACATCGATAAATACGTAAAAGACTAGTATTACACTTGTGCGAGTTGTGAGGGCACAATAGCATAGTTCTCATATATTTGGGTATTGGATATTCATGCAAGTGTAATAGGAGGTTGTGTTTTACTGATGGTACGGGAAATAGCTTCGCTCTGGATAGACCCCCTCAGAATTCCATTGGTAGTATGACTATGTGTCTATGGAAGTCCGAAATCAGGGTAGGTATATTTCGTCTTAACCTGAGACTTGCACCGCTAATACTTGCGACAATCAATATACTTTGGTTTTGGTCGTCCAGGGCTTTAACAGGTTATGTGTACGCCTCTGCTGGGTATATTGAGAATCGTATTGTGTTGGGTGTGATGTCAAGACAAAAGTATCACTCCAGTCATATGGAGATGATGATCGCGTAGGGATACAGAACTGGTTCTCTAAAGGGTTGCAACCATCAGGATAATATGACTTGGTCATGATTATCCGATAATAAAGAGACTAGTTGCTCGTAATCCGATATATGCTTCGTACGGGACAGACACTGTACCAGCCCCAGGCCTTGCATGTGATCATCCGATACTGGATCGAAATACGCAATACTACTTATACTACGCCTGATATAGATCCTTATATTCCTGTAAGGATATTTATGGAGAATTGGGTAGGCATGGCGCTTTACTAGGAGCCAACCTTGTCTTGTAAATCGGTATAAGCGTAGTACTAGGTACTTACGTGTTCGGATAGTCCGACGACCAAATTTACTGCCAGCATATCCGGGGATCCCATGGGTCGCTTCCCGAAGATTCACCGATGACGTATGACTCGCACTTTATTAATCTGGGATTAATTAGATGAGAGAGAAAATTAATATGGGATTAATTACGGAGATATTTTATCTGGGATAAAATATCATTTCTAAGAGAGATAACGATTAATTTGGAATTAATCGATAAATTAATATATTCAATATATTAAACGAAATTGGATTTTGACGCGGAATTGAAATTAGATTTTAATTAGGGCGAACGAGTTAATTTAGAATTAATTCGTAAGCGACATGAAAAGTGATTTCGCTAGGCATAATCATTTAATTACGTCGCAACGGAAAATTCGTTAATTTGGAATTAGCAAACCCGAGCCCGAGATTGTTTGCGAGCGCATTCGCATTTCGAATTCGAGTGCGGCACGCAAGTTAAATCAATCGTCAAATTATTAGTCGCATCAAGCGTCAAATCATTAGTCAATTTGAGTGATGTGACAACTTGTCACTTGATTTGATTGATTGATGTGAGTTGATAGAAAGCATTTATTGCCTGACTTTTTTGAAAAGGATTTTGGTATATGTTTTATTTGTTTTTGGAAAATAAAAAAGCTAATACACAAATCTCTCTCTCTCTTCCATTTTTTATCTCCTCTCTCACGCCCATGGAGGGGCTGTTCTTGTTCTTCTGTTTCTGGCAGAAAACCGAGAGCAAGGGAAGCAAAGTGTGATGTTTTTGTGGTAAAAACATCAAGAGCTAGCACTCCGAGAGACATGCGAAGGTGATAGGGAAGTCCACCCATGAGCTTGGAATCATCTCACAAAGCTTGGAGCTTTCATGGAGGAAGATGAAGGCCGAATTTGAGGACTGCCCAGCAGCTCACTGCCGAGAGGTCCAGAGGGCAGAAAATAATTTTTGTTCATTGCCGCGTCGCTCAACCGATCGATGTAAGTATTCTGCAACTTCTTCGTATGTATTCCCATGTATTTTTATACTTGTTATTCGATCCTCGAGGCCGTAGAACTCCAACAATGGTATCAGAGCAGAGTAAAAGCATGAAAACGAAATAGGTCTTAAAATTTGGGTAAATTGATTTTGAGCATGATTTTATGAAATTGGATGAATGCATATGCTTAAATGTGTTTTAATTGAAGTTTGATTTGATCAATTTCAAGAAAAATTGTTTGGAACAAATTTCCCCAAAATCCTTAGCTTGGCCGAATGGATACCTAGCCCTAATGTCTTGGAATTTTGATTTTTTGATCATTGGATGTGTTGGAAATCAATTGGGAATATTGATTTAATGTTGAATTGGATTTAATTGGATTGAATTCGAATCAGACATAAAATCCCCTATATTGCCGAGACTATAAGAGCATGTAATTGGGTTTGATTTTTGTTAAAATGTGTTGGACATGTTTTAGTATTGATGAGCATGATTAATTAGGCTAATTGATGTTTTAGAAATGTTAATTTGGGTGAATAATTATGTTATACACTTTATGTAATTAAATTGTGAAATTGGGTTTTTGTAATTTAATTATGTTGGGCCTATTTTGTAAAATTGGGCTTGAATGTTGTTATTGGGCTAATTGGGCTTGGTTTTACCAAGATGGGTTTAGGCAAATTGGTTGGATCCAATTGGGCCCAAAACCGCCTCCATAAAGCCCAAATGCGACAAATGGACCTTAATAATTTAATTGGGCATAATGGGCCTAAATTGATTTCTAGGCTTATGGGGTTACTCCTTGATTGGACTTTGGTTATTGGGTTTGACCCGAGTTGACCAAAAGTCCATGCCTTAAAGAAATTAATTAAAAGCCCATTCGACTTTAATTAAATTAATATTGGATATTAATCGGGATTTGAGACCCGTAACGATTAAATTTGGAATTTAATTCGTAAAGGTTTATTAATAAAGTGTAATATTTAATTTGGAATTAAATAGCGAATTAATATTAAATACATATTGAATTGGATTTAATTATGTAGTTTAATTTAATTCGAGAATTTGTACTTTGAGTACTTATTCGCAAAACGAGTTTGACTCGCGCAAAATCAAATCGTTGTTTGAACATTGGATGGTCATTAATTATCAGATTAATTAATTGGATTAGATTGATTGATAACATGATTGTGTGAATACATGGTTGCGATGCATGAATAATGTATATCAGATGGATATTAGATGGGTGGGGCAATTTTAGGAATTGTTGTAATAAATTTGGAATTTATTAATTGGACCTGCGTGTCCAGCCTTATTACCTCCTTACTCTTTGTATTCTCTTCTCACCTATTCCCTTCAATGTAAATGAGGTTTCTTTAGAAGTGTAGTGTAACAGGTAGAAGCAAATACTTGTGTTAGCGGGAGAGGAAAGGGAGAGATTTGATCTAGGATCAATGTGTTAAGTATCCATCCGCATATCATTATTATATTTATTCATATGCGCTTTATTATGTGTTTAGAATGCATGTTTAAGGGTGTATGATGACGAGACCTTAACAAAGATAATAAATTGGTTGCCAATTTGCACGCGAAAAACCCTCGCTAAATATTAAGCGTTTTTCCTTCCATTGAGTGATTCTTACTCAAGATCCAAGACTGACATTGGCTTGTTGGCCAAAGTCAAGGCCTTTGTCCGTCGAGGATGTGTTTGAATCACGAGAGCTTTGTTCCATATCGATGTCTTGTCCAAGTTGTGGTTTGTTGGCCAAAGTCAAGACCATTTCTTGTCCATCTTTGGAAGATTCATGTAATGATAACTTTAGTGCTTAATCCATTAAGCTTGCCAGGTAGACTCCTTAATTTCTTTGTCAGAACTAAGGGTTAGATCCTTAAAGTATGATATTGAAATTGAAGGATCTTTAAAGATCTATTTTTGGATCTTAGAAGTACTGAATTGCAATATTAAACTCTTGGAGAGTTAATGACTATTCTCAATGAGATAAAGTCAAAGTTTGCAATAAGGCAAGTAGTGCAAGGTGCACCTTACTTCGATATTCTAGAAACCCGAGGCTAGGCCAAAGGATTCTGGAATATGGAAAAGGGCTAAGGAAAAATCATTATATTCTTCTAGGAAGATAAAAGACATATCCTAAAATGTCTGCCTAAATTGTGGCAAACGGGATCGCGGAAGCGTGACTGCCATTTGGACAAGGCAGACATGAAGGAATTGAAGACGGTGCAAAGCTCCGACTTCAAATATGTTTGTCATAATATGTTCATTACTAGTATTAAAATTAGATTTTAGATACTTAGTGTGGTACATAAATATGTATTGATGTTCAGAATCTGCTATGAGCAAGATACTGACTTCAGATTGAGATATATCTGCGAATTGGAAACGAAACGAAAATCACTGTTTTAACCGTAGATACCTATATTTAGGAATTACCCTTCGGGTATATACCTAAATTTGGAAAATGTTATAATGTAACTAGTTTGACTAGAGACATTATCTCTATATCAGTGTATAACCCGCTGCAGGTGAACCTTTATATTCTAGAACACTAAAGTGTTTTATTTTATAAAGATGATATTGAGATAAACACATTAGATGTGAATAACAGCATTTATATTTTGAATATAAATAAAATCTCAAACATACAACATGACAAACAAATAGCTCAAACTAATTTGATCAGAAGAAACATATTGTGGCATTGTTGTCTGAGACACAATTAAACAAGACTCGTATATCCACACTTTCAAAGAGTGGGTACTCAGACTGATTTGATTCTATTCAAATAAAGTCTATGAATCTAGTTATTTGGGCAATGTGCCTAAAACACATTTACTCGGTAAAAATGCAAGTGCCACCGATCTGTAAACCCTAGTTCATAGTGAAGCAAGTGGGCCCATTTCTAGCTAGGCTAGAGGTGGATATGAATATTTCGTGACCTTTACGGATGTGGCATCGCGTTATGGTTATGTGTTTTTTTTTTTGAAACATAAATCGGAAACTTTTAAGTTTCGACACGAAATGGACAAACAGATCGGCTAAAGTATTAAAATGTCACTGTTAGACCACGATGAAAATACTTAAGCAATAAAGTTTCTAATATACTTGAAAGAGTATAGTATTCTTTCAAAGAGGACTCCTCCCGGAACAGGTCAATTTGACGGTGTGTCCGAACAGGATAAACCGAATTTTGTTGGACATGATAAGGTTAATCATGAGTCGCTCTGAGCTACCATTTCCTTCATCGGATACGTATTAACAGTGCAGAATTTATTTAGAATAAGGTTCCATAAAATCTATTTGACAGATTTCATATTAGATATGAACAGGAAAGAAACCGAGTTTCTCATTCCTTATAATTTAGGTATGCTAGGCATATGTTTGGATGATACCAAACTAGAACCCAAATTGGATAAGTGCCAATTGTAGGTTATCCTAGGGAAACCATAAGTAAAGTACTTATACAACTCACAAGAGAACAATTTTATTGTTGCTCACCATGCGGTTTTCCTAAGAGGAATACCGATATGCAGTGGTAAGTGGGAGGATAGTAAAACTCGATGAAAATTGGAGTAATACTATTCCAGGCACCGATTCCTAATGGAACACTAATAGTTCATCAAGGATGAAACTATACCAGTAATCTTCGAATACACAAGAACTGCGTATGTCGGAGAGAGTCAGAAAAAACCTGGGGTATGGGTTTCTGATCTCACCTCTTAAAGATGTTAATCTTTTGAGGTATACCAACTGACTACGTATGAGGAAGTGATACAAGGTATAGACTCCCTATTATGGCAAAGTGCCATATAATCCTAAATGGATTCCATGTATATCAACTATGTTTGGATACTAGTTGATGTACCGCAAGGTATTGTGCCTATTAGTACTATACAAGTCTTCTAGGAAGACATACATGGATGGCAACATACCAACGTACAAAGCTAGGCTTTTAGCAGAAAGGTATCGTTATCAACATTGTGTTGACTACGACGAAACCTTTTATCTGTTGCCACCATTGAATCCATTTGGATAATGCTTGCTAATGCTGCATGTTTCATTTATGAAATATGACAGCTGAACGGGAAAATCGCTTTCCTGAAAAGGAAACCTTTTGGAGGATGTTTACAACATCCTGACAGTTTTATCGTACCATAACTTGCAAACAAAGTTTGCAGGTTATTCGATCCATGTATGGATTGAAGCAAGCATTAGATTCTTGGAATTATGGTTTTGATGTAATCATAATAGTTTATGATTTAATTCAAAACGAAATGATTCTTGTGTACATAAGGAGGTTATTGGGAGCGCACTGACAGTGGCTGTCCTACAATAATGATAATATATCATTTCTTGGAAATGATATTCCCATAAAATAATCGGTGAAAGCTTGGCTTTCATGGAACTCTCCGAGAAATCGTACATTGAAAAATGTACGCGACCTTGTGTCTCATACGCTTTGAGCATATGGAGTCACGAACAGGCCAATCCTAGTGATGGTCATTGATTGATATTAAGAACATCCATTAGTATTTTAGAGAACTAAGGATGTTGTCTTATACTATGGAGAGAAAACTTGAAGTGACTGGGATCACTACTGCAAGTTTCCTAAACCGATAAAATGACTATAAGTCGCAAACGGTACTATATATACAGTTTGAATAACGGAACAGTGAGCTGGAGATCTTCCAAGCAAGATACTGTTACCGAATAAACAACAAATGTGGGTTATTGCTGCAGCTGAGGCATCAATAGAAGCCATTTGGGTCGATAATAAATCTAATTAGATTAGATATAGTTCTGTTAGCAGCTGAGCTAGGCTACAACACAGGCTAAAGAATTAATGGTCTCATCAATGATCTAGATATATACTTCGATATTCATCTGATTCGTTTGGATCATACATCGTGGCGATGTGATGATCGAATAAATCGCATCAGATGATAATCATGCAAATCCACTGACGAAAGACCTTCTCAATAGTTTGAGCCAACCGTTTATAGTTCGGGTGTCAGAAACTCGAGTGACTGGCTATAGGCCAAGTGGGAGATTATTGGACAATTATGACCCATAGCGTCACTATTTGTACAAATCATGGTGTTGTTGTGCAAATTAACTATGTGACAAATGAGATTGCTCTCTTATCATTTGTGATTAGATCACCAAGATGTATAAATGATAGGAGGTCCATATGATTAGTTCTTGGATTGAGAATGATATGAGACAATATCAGTCCACGAAGGATAAATCATTAAATATCCCTAGTCAGAGTATTATCGAGATTGGACATCGATAAATGCGTAAAAGACTAGTATTACACTTGTACGAGTTGTGAGGGCACAATAGCATAGTTCTCATATATTTGGGTATTGGATACTCATGCAAGTGTAATAGGAGGTTGTGTTTTACCGATGGTACGGGAAACAGCTTCGCTCTGGATAGACCCCATCGGAATTCCATTGGTAGTATGACTATGTGTCTATGGAAGTCCGAAATCAGGGTAGGTGTATTTCGTCTTAACCTGAGACTTGCACCGTTAATACTTGCGACAATCAATATACTTTGGTTTTGGTCATCCAAGGCTTTAACATGTTCTGTGTACGCCTCTGCTGGGTATATTGAGAATCGTAGTGTGTTGGGTGTGATGTCAAGACGGAAGTATCACTCCAGTCATATAGAGATGATGATCGCGTAAGGATACATAACTGGTTTTCTAAAGGGTTGCAACCATCGGGATAATATGACTTGGTCATGATTATCCGATAATAAAGAGACTAGTTGCTCGTAATCCGATATATGCTTCGTACGGGGCAGACACTGTACTAGCCCCAGGCCTTGCATGTGATCATCCGATACTGGATTGGAATACGCAATACTACGTATACTACGCCTAATATAGATCCTTATATTCCTGTAAGGATATTTCTGGAGAATTGGGTAGGCATGGCGCTTTGCTAGAAGCCAACCTTGTCTTGTAAATCAGTATAAGCGTAGTACTAGGTACTTACATGTTCGGATAGTCCGACGACCGAATTTACTGCCAACATATCCGGGGATCTCATGGGTCGCTTCCCGAAGATTCATCGATGATGTATGACTCGCACTTTATTAATCTGGGATTAATTAGATGAGAGAGAAAATTAATCTGGGATTAATTGCGGAGATATTTTATCTGGGATAAAATATCATTTAAAAGAGAGATAACGATTAATTTGGAATTAATCGATAAATTAATATATTCGATATATTAAATGAAATTGGATTTCTACGCGGAATTGAAATTAGATTTTAATTAGGGCGAACGAGTTAATTTAGAATTAATTCGTAAGAACTGTGAATAGTGATTTCGATAGGCATAATCATTTAATTACGTCGCAACGGAAAATTTATTAATTTGGAATTAGCGAACCCAAGCCCGAGATTGTTTACGAGCGCATTCGCATTTCGAATTCGAGTGCGGCACGCAAGTCAAATCAAGCGTCAAATCATTAGTCGCATCAATCGTCAAATCCTTAGTCACTTTGAGTGATGTGACAACTTGTCACTTGATTTGATTGATTGATGTGAGTTGATAGAAAGCATTTATTGCTTGACTTTTTGAAAAGGATTTCGGTATATGTTTTATTTGTTTTTGGAAAAAAAAAGCGCTAATACACAAATCTCTCTCTCTCTTCCATTTTTTCTCTCATTTCTCACGCCCATGGAGGGGCTGTTCTTGTTCTTCTATTTCTGGCAGAAAACCGAGAGCAAGGGAAGCAAAATATGATGTTTTTGTGGCAAAAACATCAAGAGCTAGCACTCCGAGAGACATGCGAAGGTGATAGGGAAGTCCACCCATGAGCTTGGAATCATCTCACAAAGCTTGGAGCTTTCAAGGAGGAAGATGAAGGTCGAATTTGAGGACTGTCCAGCAGCTCACTGCCGGGAGGTCCAGAGGGTATAAAATAATTTTTGTCCGTTGCCGCGTCGCTCAACCGATCGATGTAAGTATTCCACAACTTCATCGTATGTATTCCCATATATTTTTATGCTTGTTATTCGATCCTCGGGGCCGTAGAACTCCAACACCCTGAACCCGCAGAAGATGCTTACTAAGATACATTTGATGCTTGGAAGAAACATGTCGATGATGATGAGCAAGCAGCTTGCATAATGCTTGGCTCTATGTCAGATGAACTTCAGAAAGCTCACGAAGATGTGGATGCTCAAACCATCATCTTTCACTTGAAGGAGTTGTATGCAACTTTCGTTCATACCATGAGATTCCAAGTGTAATGTGCCTTATTCCAAACAAGGTATAAGGAAGGATATGTTAGTGGACATGTGCTTAAGATGATTGGCCACATTGAAAAATTGGCCAACCTCGGGTTTATCATGGATCATGAGATAGGTCACGATCTAATTCTTCAGTCCTTACCAAAAGAATTCTCTAACTTTATCATGCAGTTTCATCTGCCTGATAAAGAAGCTACTTTAGCATAATTGCACAATCTGATAAAGCAAGCAAAGAATGACTTGAAACCGGAGCTTAAAACCACAGTCATGCTTACGGGTACAGACCTGAAGCCACGAGCCCAATGGTAAGGTGGAGAAGAAAAAAGGAAAAGGGAAATGTTTCTTTTATGGAAAGAAGGGTCATTGGAAGAAAGAATGCAGATCCTTGAAAGCCAAGGAAGCTAGGGAAGCCCAAGAGGCCAAGAAGCCCACTGCTTCAGGTATGTTGTATATGATTGAACTATATTCTCAAAACTCTAAACCTTCTACTTCGTTGCTTGACACTGGTTGTGGGACTCACTTGTGTAACAATGTGCAGGGCCTGAGAAACAGTAGGAGACTCTGTCATGGGGAGGTTGACTTACGCATGGGTAATGGAGCAAAACTGGCTGCACTGTACGTGGGGACTTATTCATTAGTTTTGCCTAATGGTTTAGTTTTAGACTTAGAAGATTGTTTTTATGTACCTTCTCTAATAAAGAACATCATTTCAATTTCTTCTTTATGTAATAAAGGCTTTTCATCCCTAATAAGTTGTAATGAATGTTCTATTTATTTCAATGAAATAAAATATGGAGATGGTATTTTGAATAATGGTATCTATGTCTTACAAACTAACAAATAATGTTCAACCTCTAATATATACAACGTTAACTCGAATAATCTCAACGAATCACTTCTATGGCACAGTCGCTTAGGTCATATCAATGAAACAAGATTAACTAAGCTACATAAGGATGGGTATTTCAAACCCTTCAAATATAAACCTTATGGAACTTGTGAGTCTTGTTTAATTGGTAAAACGACCAAATTACCCTTCAAAGGTAAATGACAGTGTGCAGCGGAGACATTTGAACTCATACACTTTGATGTATGTGAACCAATGTCAGTCATCGCTAAAGGTGGATTCTCCTACTTCATTACCTTTATCGATGATCATTCACGATATGGGTATGTGTACCTTATGCGGTACAAATCTAAAGCCTTTGAGAAATTCAAAGACTTCAAGGCTGAAGTAGAAAACCAGCTTAATAAAAGTATTAAGTCACTAAGGTCTGACCGACGTGGTGAATACTTAAGCAATGAATTTCAAGATTACTTCAGAGAAAATGGCTTTGTTTCCCAATGGACTCCTCAGGGAACTCCACAGCATAATGGGGTCTCCGAAAGGAGAAATCGGACATTATTAGATATGGTCCGATCAATGATGCCAAACACGGATCTTACTCTTTCATTTTGGGGTCTTGCTTTAGAAACTGCAACAGTACTACTAAACCAAGTGCCTTCCAAGAGTGTTAGTCAAACGCCATATGAGTTATGGTCTGGGAAACGTCCTAGTCTTAGTTATCTAAGAGTTTCGGGATATGACGCATATGTCAAGCTCACACAAACTAACAAATTGGATGATAGGGCAGTTAAATGTAAGTTTGTAGGATATGCCTTGAACTCAAGAGCATACATGTTCTACGTCCCAAATGAACAAAGAACATTTCTCTCACGAAATGCTAAATTTCTAGAGAATGAATTCCTTCTCAAGAAATATAGTGGGAGTAGACTTGACCTCGAAGAGGTACAAGAAGAACAAACTAACATACAACTAAACCCCAGGCCCCTCAAAAGGGCAGCAACGGAACAACCACAACGTTATGAACATAGAAGGTCTGGTAGGGAAAGACATGAGCCTGAAAGATATGGTTTCCATATTGATGAGGAACATGATCAAGTCATTGATAATGACGATCCCACCAGTTATGACGAAGCAATGCGTGACATTGATTTAGTCAAGTGGCTTGAGGCAATGAAATCCGAAATAGACTCTATGTATCAGAATCAAGTCTGAGACTTGGTAGATGCACCTGAAGGGATAAAACCCATAGGCTGCAAGTAGATTTACAAGTGTAAAACTGAGTTGGTGGCGATAGGTTATTGATAAATCCAAGGAATTGACTATGACGAAACCTTCTCACCTGTTGCAATGATAAAGTCCATTCGAATTTTACTGGCACTAGCTGCACACTTTGATTATGAGATTTGGCATATGGATGTCAAAACAGCTTTCCTTAATGGGAACCTCGTAGAGGAAGTCTATATAACACAACCTGAGGGGTTTGCATCTAAGGAAGATCATAATAAAGTATGCAAGCTTGAACGATCCATTTATGGACTCAAGCAAGCCTCCAGAAGTTGGAATATACGATTTGATGAGACAATCAAAGAATTTGACTTCATCAAAAATGTAGACGAGCCTTGTGTTTATAGGAAAAGTAGCGAGAGTGCTGTTGTATTTCTTGTATTATATGTCGATGACATATTAATCATCGGGAATGATATTCCCATGATGGAAGCCACCAAACAATGGTTATCTCAGAATTTCTCCATGAAAGATTTGGGAGAAGCAGCCTACATCCTCGGCATTAAGATTTACCGTAATAGATCTAGGAAGTTATTAGGACTTTCTCAATCTACGTACATAGATAAAGTTTTGAAAAGATTAAAAATGGAAGATTCCAAAAGAGGTAATTTACCTACATGTCATGGAATCAAATTATCTAAGGAGCAATGTCCACATATTCCTTCAGATAGAGAGCGTATAAGTATGATCCCGTATGCTTCAGCAATAGGATCAATCATTTACGCCATGCTATGTACAAGACCTGATGTCTCTTATGCTCTTAGCATAACGTGTAGGTATCAGGCAAATCCTGGTGAGCAACACTGGGAAGCTGTCAAAACAATCCTCAAATATCTCAGAAGAACTAAGGATGTGTTTTTGAAATACGGAGATTGTTCTGAGATGAAAGTCATTGGTTATTGTGATGCGAGTTTTCAGATCGATAGGGATGACAGCAGATCGCAAACAGAATATCTGTTTACTTTGAATGGCGGTGCTGTCAGTTGGAAAAGCTCAAAGCAGTCAACTATAATGGACTCCACCACTGAAGCCGAGTATTTTGCAGCATCTGAGGCTGCTAAAGAAGCAGTCTGGATAAAGACGTTCATCGAGGAGCTGGAAGTGCTTCCCGCGATAAAGAATGGCGTCACGATGTACTGTGATAACACGGGCACCATTGCTCAATCAAAGGAACCAATGGGGAGATTGTTGGGGATATGCCCTATACCCAACTTGTGGATGGGATATATGTACATGTATTTGTAATATTTTCATTAATTAATAAAATGGCAATCTTTATTATACGTGTCTAACATAACTTATATGAATCATCAACACTGTATAAAGCCCTGGAGTAATGAGACGATGGCTTCCACGCCTTATGAGAATCATTACTCTTAAATGTTCCTAGTCAAAGTTTTGTGAATAATCTGGGCGTTCACAAAGCGGAGAGACTAGCATGATGATATGATCCGCCCTTAAGTGGGTTAGCTGATCTCATAGGCTACTAGCGGAAATCCATCCGCTTGGTGTATCACATGGATGCATGAGTTGCTCGTGTCCATCGAACTGACCGCCAAAAGTTTTCATATGGAGTGTTTATCCTATGTGTCTGTGAGAACTTTCATGTATCGAGTATATGACTAGTCCTTAGACTTGAGGTCTTTACAATCTTATGTGTGGATCAAATAACTTTGACATTCTCCTTCCCCGGTTCAAAAGATCCAGTCATAAAGGTATGATTGGGTCATTTGTTGAAACACATGAAGTTTGTAAAGATACAACAGAGAATCGCCACTCTCTCGGATAATATTTTCTTATAAGAGTAGTATTCCAGTTCGCGGGTTGATATGTGTGATCAGTGCTTGAAACTGTGGCCACAACGGAAGAATCATGTGAGATTCTTGGGTTAGCACGATTCATGACACAATCAACATCATACCTTTGACCATATGGGTAGACACTTTCCGTACCCTAGGTCAATAGGTGGGGATACAGTGAGGCGAGGGACCGTATCATATGTAAATCGCATACAAAATGGTTATATATATCTTTCCTTCTCATTTTGGGGCCTTGGCATGTTGCTAGATGTCAACCTTGGTCATTGAAATCGAACGACCATCTGATCGGAGGATAATTTATGTTTGATTAAATTATCACGATTCATTTCATATCCAACTTGAGTGGAACCCAAAAGGTCAGACACAACAAAGTCGAAATCAATGGTTAACATAGCACAGTACAAATATAACAGCATATATGATTGCTGTAGGAATTGTTCATAAATGGTTCAATATGTTTAATTATTGAATAGATCATTTATGAGGTTCCATAGTGGCTTAGGGATTGGTGAATGACGATAGGGGCACTTTGGGAATTGGAATAAAAAAATTACTATTCATGTGAGTAGTAATTATTTTTGGTTATTTGTTTTGAATTCCAATTCGGCCCAAACTCTTATTAGGGTTGTATAATCTCATTAAACCCCTAAATTAAGATCCAATGGCTAAGATTAAATTAGCTTTTATCCCACATCGGATTCTTAGTTAATTTTGTTGTCTTTGGAGCACTATATAAACCCAAAGAATTCTTCACAAATTTTTACACCAAAACCTTTCATATCTTGGGTTTATATAAGTGAGCAACTCTAAAGTTTAAGAGTAAGCCACTGATTTTGAGGATCCTTAAGTCTAATTGACCAGAGGAACCTCGAGTTAAGAGTTTTGAGGTATTTGCCTAGGCTAGCAACAAGGGCAAAATACCTGTGCACTCAAGGCATAGTCTTGCCGTTGAGTTTTGGCTTTGGTGTGTGCATCTTTGGAGGCCACACACTTGGGTTGATCTTTGGAACGTGGAAGAGCTTGCTGAGTTCGAGAAAAGCTTGTAGATTGGAGGGAGGACTGGAGGAGTCTACGGTTCAAGTAAGTATTTTTCTTTCTTTATTTTAATTAGAGTTCTTATGATAGTTAGCATGTTTAGGTTTATGTTCTTTGCATGTTTTATGAGTTTTATGCTTAGAATATATAGTAACATGCCTAGGCTTGTAGAATAATAAAAACAAATGGGTCTTGGGCAAAGGGAAAACGGCATAATAATTTTGATTTTCTGCTGCCCACTCGCCGCCGCTTCCCAACATTTACTATTGATCGGAAAAATTTCTTCAGGAAGCGGAACCAAGTCCCAAAATTGATTCTGATGCATGGAGTCTAACTCTGATTTCATGGCCTCTTGCCATTTCGCGGAGTCGATGTCCAACATCGCTTCTCTATAGGTGTAAGGGCCAGTCTCTTCAATTAAGAAAACATCTATACTATTTTCTTGTATCAAATACAAGCGTTCAATAGGTCTAGACACCCTTTGGGACCTACAGAGTGTGTGTGTTGAAGGTTCTTCATCTATTTGAACTTCAGGTTCCTCCAATGCTTCATTGGTTCCAGGTTGTACTTCATCATGTTCAACCTGTCTATGATTACCTCATTCAGACAAAAATTCTACCTCTAGAAATTTTACGAAGCAAGCTACGAACACATTTCGATGATCGGTATCATAGAAAAAATATCCTTTCGTATTTGAAGGATATCCAACAAACCTAAACTTTTACCCTTGAGGCAAAAGCTTTTCTTACTGAGCCATCCTGACATAGGCAGGACAGCCCCAAATCTTAATATAATTAAGATTCGGTTTCCTACCAGTCCATATCTCATATGGAGTTGTAGGAACAGCCTTGGAAGGAATCTTATTCAAGAGATGAGCAGCAGTTAAAAGAGTATAACCCCATAAATAATATGGCAGATTTGTAAAACTCAACATCAATCGGACCATATCCAATAAAGTCTGATTTCTCCTTTCGGACACTCCATTGTGCTGTGGAGTACCCGCATGAGTATATTGAGTGAGAATCCCATTCTCTTTAAATAATCGGTGAACTCACCACTCATATATTCACCGTCTCAATCAGATTGAAGACATTTAATATATTTACCAGTCTATTTTTCTACTTCATTTCAGAATTCTTTGAACTTTTCAAAGGTTTTCGATTTCTGTTGCATCAAATAAACATAACCATACTGTGACAGATCATCGGTAAAGGTAAAGAAGTATGAAAAACCATTGTGAGCAGTGTGACACATGGGACCACATACTGTTGGTTTCTAATTAGGTCCCAAGATCATGAAATCAAGCAAGAAATTCGTATGAATACACAAAAGAGTAAGGCGGAATACATACTCACATTGAACGGTTAGAGATGCGAAGAAGAACACTTCATCTTCCTATTTGTTGAAGCTCGGCAGTGGCCATAGGGAGCAGTGGGATGCTCGGTTTTGTTGATTTTTGTCCCTCCAAGAATCGGCCATTGATGAACACCATGGAAGCTCCAAGCTTCAAGCTCCAAAATTGATTCCAAGCTCATGTGTTAGTTTCCCTATCACCTATGTATAACCCATGTGTGCGCTAGCACTCCTTCTTCTTCATTATTCTCGGAAAAACTGCAGAAAACAGAAGCAAGAATTCGGCTCCAAGCCGTGAAAGAAGAGAGGAAAGAGATGAGGGAAAAATTGGTTTCCATGAAACCCTATTACCGTGAGAGAGAGAAAAAAAATAAAAGAAAATTAATTATATATATATTTATTTTATTTTCTAAAAACAAAAGAAATACATAAGTCATTTTTCATTTATTAAAAGTCAAAAAGCAAAAAGCAAAAAATGCTTTTCAACTACTACATCAATCAATCAAATCAATCAATCAAATTATGACATCACTCAAAGTGACATGTGATTTGACGCTTGATGTGACTAACGATTTGACGCACGATTTGACTTGAGTGCCGCACTCGAATTCGAAATGCGAATGCGCTCGCAAATAATCCCAGGCTCGGGTTCTCTAATTCTAAATTAACGAATTTTCCGTCGCGACGGAATTAAATGATTACGCCTAGCGAAATCACTATTCACGTCGCTAACAAATTAATTCTAAATTAATTCGTTCACCCGAATTAAAATCTAATTTTAATTCCGCGTCGAAATCCAATTTCGTATAATATATCAAATATATTATTTTATCGATTAATTCCAAATTAATCATTCT
Organism: Zanthoxylum bungeanum; assembly: GCA_019454045.1. Classification (NCBI taxonomy): domain Eukaryota; kingdom Viridiplantae; phylum Streptophyta; class Magnoliopsida; order Sapindales; family Rutaceae; genus Zanthoxylum; species Zanthoxylum bungeanum. The sequence continues at coordinate 111,083 of SKCR01030528.1, forward strand.
CTCTCTTTAATTAATATTTTATCCCAGATAAAATATCTCCGTAATTAATCCCAGATTAATTTTCTCTCTCTTCTAATTAATCCCAGATTAATAAAGTGTGAGTCATACATCATCGGTGAATCTTCGGGAAGCGACCCATGAGATCCCCGGATATGTTGGCAGTAAATACGGTCGTCGGACTATCCGAACACGTAAGTACCTCGTACTACGTTTATACCGATTTACAAGACAAGGTTGGCTTTTAGCAAAGCGCCATGCCTACCCAATTCTCCAGAAATATCCTTATAGGATTATTATATCTATATCAAGCGTAGTATACCGAAGTATTGCGTATTTCTGTCCAGTATCGGATGTTCACGTGCTAGGCCTGGGGCTGGAATTGTGTCTGCCCCGTACGAAGCACATATCGGATGTCTGGCAACTAGTCTCTATAATCGGATATACATGACCTAGTCATAATATCCCGATAGCTCGAACATTTAAGAGAACGTTTTCCGTATCCAATGTTACCATCATCTCCATATGACTGGAGTGATACTTCCGTCTTAACATCACACCCAACACTCTACGATTCTCAATATACCCAACATTGGCGTACACAGAACCGGTTAAATCCCATGGACGACCTCAACTAAAGTATATTGATTGTCGTAAGCATTAGCGGTGCAAGTCTCAGGTTAAGACCAAATACACCTACCCTGATTGCAGACTCCCATAGACACATAGTCATACTACCAATGGGATTCCGCGGGGTCTATCCAGAGCGAAGCTGTTTCCCGTACCATCGGTAAAACACAACCTCCTATTACACTTGCATGAGTATCCTATACCCAAATATATGAGAACTATGTCGTTGTGCCCTCACAAACACGCACAAGTGTAATACCAGTCTTTTGCGTATTTATCGATGTCCAATCTCGATAATACTCTGACTAGGGATATTTAAAGATTTATCCTTCGTGGACTGATACTGTCTCATATCATTATCCGTCCAGGAACAAATCATAGGGACCTCTCATCATTTATACATCTAGGTGATCTAATCACAAATGATAAGAGTGTAATCTCCTTTATCACATAGTTAATTTGTACAACAACACCATGATCTGTACAAATAGTGACGCTATGGGTCATAATTGTACAAATGCAATTAACCTGCATTTGTTGTTTATTCGGTAACAATATCTTGCTAGGAAGATTTCCAGCTCACTGTGCCGTTATTTAAACTGTATAGTACCGTTTGCGACTTTTAGTCGTCTTTATCGGTTATTGGAAACTTGCTACAGTGACCTCAGTCACTTCAAGTTCTCCTTCTCCATAGACTAAGACAGCATTCTTAGTTCTATAAGATACTAACGGATGTTCTTAATATCAATCCAGTGACTTTCACTCGGATTGGCCTGTTTGTGAATCCATATGCTCAAAGCGTATGAGACACCAGGTCTCGTACATTTTTCAATGTACGGTTTCTCGGAGAGTATTCCGAAAGCCAAGCTTTCACCGATATTTATTTTATGGGAATATCATTTCTAAGAAATGACATATTATCATTATTTTATAGGACAACCACTGTCAGTGCGCTCCCACTAACCCTCTTATTTACACAAGAATCACTTTTGTTTTGAATTAAATCATAAATCATTATGATTACATCAAAATGATAATTCCAAGAACCTAATGCTTGCTTCAATCCAATCATGGATCGAATAACAAGCATTACCCAAATGGATTTACCGTGGCAACAGGTAAAATATTGAATCGTAATCAACACAATGTTGATAACGATACCTTTCCGTTAAAAGCCTAGCTTTATACGTTGGTATGTTGCCTTCCATGTATGTCTTCCTTGAAGACTCATATAGTACCGATAGGCACAATGCCTTGCGGTACATCAACAAGTATCCAAACATAGTTGGTTTACATGGAATCCAATTCGGATTATATGACACTTTGCCATAATAGGGAGTCGATACCTAGTATCACTTCTTCATACGTAGTCAGTAGGTATTCCTCAAAAGATAGACATTTATATGAGGTGAGATTAGAAACCCATACCCCAGGTTGTTTTCTGATTCTTTCCGACCTACGTTGTTCTTGTGTATTCGAAGATTATTGGTAATAGTCTCATCCTTGATGAACTATTTATGTTCAATTAAGATTCGGTGCCTTGAACAATATTACTCCGATTTTCATCGAGTTATACTATCCTCCCACTTACCACTGCATATCGGTATTCCTCTCAGGAAAACCGCATGGTGAGCAATAATCTAATTATTCTCTTGTGAGGTTTATAAGTACAATACTTATAGTATCCCTAGGATAACCTACTTTTGGCACTTATCCAATTTGGGTTCTAGTTTGGTATCATCCAAACGTATGCCAAGCATACCCAAATTTGCAGGAATGAGAAACCTAGTTTCTATCCCGTTCATATCTAATATGTTATCTTTCAAACAGATTTTATGGAACCTTATTCAAAATAAGTTCTTGCACTATTAATGCTTATCCGTTGAAGGAAATGGTAGCTCAGAGTGACTCATGATTAACCTTATCATGTCTAACAAAATTCGGTTAATCCTGTTGGACACACCGTCAAACTGACATGTTCCGAGAGGAGTCCTCATTGAAAGAATACTATACTCTTTCAAGTATACGAGAAACTTATTGCTTAAGTCTTTTCCATTACGGTCTTACCGTGACGGTTTAATACTTTAGCCGATCTGTTTGTCTATTTCGTGTCGAAACTGTGAAAGTTTCCGATTTGTGTTTCAAAAGAAACACATAACTATAACGCGATGCCACATCAGTATAGGTCACGAAATATTCATATCCACATCTAGCCTAGCTAGACATGGGTCCACTTGCTTCACTATGAATTAGGGCTAACAGATCGGTGGCACTTGCACTTTTACCAAGTAAATAGTATTTTAGGCACATCGCCCAATAAACTAGATTCGTAGACTTTATTTTATTAGAATTAAATTAGTCCTAGTACCCACTCTTCGAAAGTGTGGATATACAATTCTTGTTTAATAGTGTCCTTGACAACTATGCCATAATTAGTTTCTTTTGATCAAATCAGTTTGAGCTTATCTATTTGTCATGTTATATATTTGAGATATTATTTATATTCAAAATATAAATGCTGTTATTTACATCTAATGTGTTTATCTCAATATCATCTTTATATAATAAAACACTTTAGTGTTCTAGAATATAAAGGTACACCCGTAGCGGGTTATACGCGATATAGAGATAATGTTTCTAGTCAAACTAGTTACATTATAACAGTTTCCTAATTTAAGTACATACCCGAAGGTAGTTCCTAAATTCAGGTATCTACGGTTAAAACAGCGACTTTCGTCCCTTTTCCAATTCGCAGATAAACTTCAATTGATGTCATTATCCTGCTCATAGCAGATTCTGAACATCAATACATATATTTTATGTACCACACTAAATATTTAAAATCCAATTTCAATACTAGTTGTGAACATAATTATGACAATCATTTTTGAAGTCAGAGCCTTGCTCGTCTTCAATTCCTTCATGTCTGCTTTGTCCAAACGGCAGTCACGCTTCCGCGATCCCGTTTGCCATATTTAGGCAGACATTCTGGATATGTCATTTATCTTCCTAGAAGATTATAATGATTTTGCCTTTGCCCTTTTCAACATTCCAGTAACCTTTGGCCAAGCCTCGGGTTTCTAGAATATCGAAGTAAGGTGCGCCTTGCGCTACTTGTCTTATTGCAAAGTTTGACTTTGTCTCCTTGAGAATAGTCATTAATTTTCAAAGAATTATTTATTGCAATTTAGTATTTCAAAGATCTAAAATAGATCCATGAATATCCTTCAATTTCATTATCATACTTTAAGGATCTAATCCTTAGTTCTGATTCAGAAATTAAGGAGTCTACTGCGACAAACTTAATGGATTAAGCGCTAAAGTTTTCATTACATGAATATTCCAAATATCATGTTCCACTTATTTGCTTAACTCCTAGCTTAGACATGATATATTATTTTATCAAATAAAATGACTTATTATTAGTTTCCAGGACCATCCTGAAACTTTATTCCCAATTTGAAAAATATAGTCTGAGCAAATAGAATATGTGTTAGAAGGTCCGTTTCCACTTTCCATAGCAGATGATGCAACACAAGAGGAACATGAGACTCTCCAAAAGTGGAGAGATGATGATATAAAGGTCAAATCATATATTCTCAGTTCCTTGGTACCGGAGCTTAAGAGGTAATATTTTGGATTGTCTGACGCATATACTATGATGATGCGGCTACGAGAATCCTTTATGAACCAAGAACATGTCTCGGTTCATAAAATTACAATGGAATTGTTCCATGCAAAACTGGAAGAGGGACAGGCTGTGAGCCCTCATGTACTTCATCTGATTGATCTGATCGAATAGTTGAGGCACTATAATTTCCCTCTGAATGACACTTTCGGACGAAGTGTCATACTTGGATCTCTCTCACTATCATATCGCCAATTTGTGATGTATTTCAATATGAATGGGATTAGCTATTCTTACCAGGAGTTGCATAAGATTTTGTAAACTGCGGAGGAAGATTTAAGGAATGGATTATCGACTCACCCTCCTAAACCCACTTCTCTTCCTCCTTCCTCCCATTCTAAATAGAAAGGGAAGAAGAAGAAAGGTAATAAAAAAATGGTATGAATCTTCCACCATATGAATCTTCCACCACAAGGTAAGATAGCTAAACCGAAGAGAGCTGTCGAAGATAAATACCACCATTGCAGCAAGATCGGCCATTGGAAGAGGAACTGTCCTGATTACCTGGCCCAGATCAGAAAGGAAAGAGCATCTACTTCAGGTACTTTTATTTTTCCCATTATTGATATCTCATTAGCTTGTGAAGCTATGTCATCTAGTTGGATTTTGGATTTTGCTTGTGCAATTCACATTTGCAATTCGTTGTAAGTGCTAAAAGAAAGTAGGCGGCTAAAATCTAAGGAGATGCAGTTACGTTTCGGTAGTGGCGACTCTCTGGATGCAGTTGATGTGGGCTTATGCGAGATTCCCCTACCCAGTGGGAGCCTTTTATTTCATGACTATTTTTTTGTACCGGGAAGTGTTGCGAACATTGTGTCACTTTTTGTATTAGATACTGAATGATATAGTGTAAATATTAAGAATCGTTCTTTATATTTATATGATAGATATAATGTCCATATCCTAGTTTGTCCAAATGAGCATGGTCATTACATTTTGCATACTTCACAACATATCTTTAATGCTGGAATTAATAAACGTAAAGTATTTGATATAAATAATACTGAACTGTGGCATATGAGGTTGGGTCATATAGGCGTAAAACGCCTAACCCATTTGGTTATGAATGGTTTGATATAAGATCTTACCATTGAACCTTATCCAATTTGTGAATCTTGCATTCGACGGGTGTGGGACACCGAGCTACTGACTTATTGGAACTAATAAATTATGATGTATGTGTTGGAAAATTATGACCCATAGCGTCACCATTTGTATAGATCATGGTGTTGTTGTACAAATTAACTATGTGACAAAAGAGATTACACTCTTATCATTTGTGATTAGATCACCTAGATGTATAAATGATGAGAGGTCCCTATGATTTGTTCCTGGACGGAGAATGATATAAGACAGTATCAGTCCACGAAGGATAAATCATTAAATATCCCTAGTCAGAGTATTATCGAGATTGGACATCGATAAATACGCAAAAGACTAGTATTACACTTTTGCGCGTTTGTGAGGGCATAACGGCATAGTTCTCATATATTTGGGTATATGATACTCATGCAAGTGTAATAGGAGGTTGTGTTTTACCGATGGTACGAGAAACAACTTCGCTCTGGATAGACCCCGCGTAATCCCATTGGTAGTATGACTATGTGTCTATGGGAGTTTGCAATCAGGGTAGGTGTGTTTGGTCTTAACCTGAGACTTGCACCGCTAATGCTTACGACAATCAATATACTTTAGTTGAGGTCGTCCAGGGCTTTAACAGGTTCTGTGTACGCCAATGTTGGGTATATTGAGAATCGTAGAGTGTTGGGTGTGATGTTAAGACGGAAGTATCACTCCAGTCATATGGAGATGATGGTCACATTGGATACGAAACTCGTTCTCTTAAATGCTCGAGCTATCGGGATATTATGACTAGGTCATGTATATCTGATTATAGAGACTAGTTGCCAGACATCCGATATGTGCTTCGTACGAGGCAGACACAATTCCAGCCCCAGGCCTAGCACGTGAACATCCGATACTGGACAGAAATATGCAATACTCCGGTATACAATGCTTGATATAGATCTAATATTCCTATAAGGATATTTCTGGAGAATTGGGTAGGCATGGCGCTTTGCTAAAAGCCAACCTTGTCTTGTAAATCGGTATAAACGTAGTACGAGGTACTTACGTGTTCGGATAGTCCAATGATCGTATTTACTGCCAACATATCCGAGGATCTCATGGGTCGCTTCCTGAAGATTCACCGATGATGTATGACTCGCACTTTATTAATTTGGGATTAATTAGAAGAGAGAGAAAATTAATCTGGGATTAATTAGAAGAGAGAGAAAATTAATCTGGGATTGATTACGGAGATATTTTATCTGGGATAAAATATTAATTAAAGAGAGAGAACGATTAATTTGGAATTAATCGATAAAATAATATATTTGATATATTATACGAAATTGGATTTCGACGTGGAATTAAAATTAGATTTTAATTCGGGCGAACGAATTAATTTAGAATTAATTCGTTAGCGACATGAATAGTGATTTCGCTAGGCGTAATCGTTTAAGTGCGTCGTGACGGAAAATTCATTAATTTAGAATTAGTGAACCCGAGCCCGGGATTATTTACGAGCGCATTCGCATTTCGAATTCAAGTGCGGCACGCAAGTCAAATCGTGCGTCAAATCGTTAGTCACATCAAGCGTCAAATCACATGTCACTTTGAGTGATGTGACAATTTGATTGATTGATTTGATTGATTAATGTAGTAGTTGAAAAGCATTTTTTGCTTTTCGCTTTTTGACTTTTAATAAATGAAAAATGACTTATGTATTTCTTTTGTTTTTAGAAAATAAAATAAATATATATATAATTCTTTTTTTTTCTCTCTCTCTCACGGTAATAGGGTTTCATGGAAACCAATTTTTCCCTCCTCTCTTTCCTCTCTTCTCTCACGGCTTGGAGCCGAATTCTTGCTTCTGTTTTCTGCAGTTTTGCCGAGAATAATGAAGAAGAAGGAGTGCTAGCACACACATGTTGAGTTTCAATCAAGTCCCAAGGATCATAAATCATGCATAAAAACGAGTTGAATACAACCAAATGAGGTGCGGAAAAACTCACATGGATCGGTAGAGATGCAACAAAGATGGACCAAATTCGAACTTCATGTTTCTGCCTCCCTCCAAGCTCGGCAATGGTAGTGAACTGCAGCCCCATTTTCGGCTTTGGGTGGTCCTCCATTGATGCTCCAAGCTCCAAGCTTATCAAGGTGATTCCAAGCTCATGAAGACACTTCCCTATCACCTTTGTATGGACTCATGGAGTGCTAGCTCTCTTGTATTTTGCCACAAAATACTCACTGGTTTCTCCTTTGTGTCACGGTAATGAGCATCAGAAAAATGAGAGAGAAGAGGCGTAGGAGAGAAGAAGGGATTTTGGCTCCCAAAAAACCTAAAACCGTGAAGAGAGTGAGAGGGAAATAAAAAAAATTGTAATAGATTTATATTTTCCAAAAATAATAAATCATTTACCACTTTTTAATTTCTAAAAGACAAACATTAAATGCTTTCTTTCATCTATCATCAACTCACATCAATCAATCAAATGTCACATCACTCAAAGTGACATGTGATTTGACGCTTGATGTAACTTGCGATTTGACGCTTGATTTGACTTGCGTGCCGCACTCAAATTCGAAATGCGAATGCGCTCGCAAACAATCCCGGGCTCGGGTTCGCTAATTCCAAATTAACGAATTTTCCGTCGCGTCGTAATTAAATGATTACGCCTAGCGAATTCACTATTCACGTCGCTAACGAATTAATTCTAAATTAATTCGTTCGCCCGAATTAAAATCTAATTTCAATTCCTCGTAAAAATCTAATTTCGTTATAATATATCAAATATATTAATTTATCGATTAATTCCAAATTAATCGTTCTCTCTCTTTAACGATATTTTATCCGAGATAAAATATCTCCGTAATTAATCCCAGATTAATTTTCTCTCTCATCGAATTAATCCCAGATTAATTAAAGTGCGAGTCATACGTCATCGGTGAATCTTCAGGAACCGACCCATGAGATCTCCGGATATGTTGGCAGTAAATACGGTCGTCGGACTATCCGAACACGTAAGTACCTCGTACTACGTTTATACCGATTTACAAGACAATGTTGGCTTCTAGCAAAGCGCCATGCCTACCCAATTCTCCAGAAATATTCTTACAGGAATATATAGATCTGTATCAAGCGTAGTATACCGTAGTATTGTGCATATCGGCCCAGTATCGGATAGTTACGTGCTAGGGCTGGGGCTGGATAAGTGTCTACCCCGTCCGAAGCACATATCGGATGCCTGGTAACATAGTCTCTATAATCGGATATGCATGACCTAGTCATAATATCCCGATGGTTGCGCAACACTTAAGAGCACTAATACCGTATCCTGCGTGACATCATCTCCACTATGACTGAAGTGATACTTCCGTCTTGACATCACACCCAATACACTACGACTCTCTGATAAACCCAGAAGTGGTGTACGCAGAACCGGTTAAAGCCCTGTACCACCAAGACCAAAGTCTATCGATTATCGTAAGTATTAGCGATGTAAGTCTCAGGTTAAGACTATACACACCTACCTTGATTTCGGCCTCCCATAGACACATAGTCATAATACCAATGGGATTCCGAGGGGTCTATCCAGAGCGAAGCTGTTTCCCGTACCATCGGTGAAACACAACCTCCTATCGCACTTGCATAAGTATCCAATACTTAAATATATGAGAACTATGCCGTTGTGCCCTCACAACGCGCAAAAGTGCAATACTACTAGCCTATTCCGCATTATCGATGTCCAGTCTCGATAATACTCCGGCTAGGGATATTTAATGATTAATCCTTCGGGGACTGATACTGTCTCATATCATTCTCAGTCCAGGAACTAATCATAGGGACCTCTCTTCATTTATATATCTATGGTGATCTAATCACAAATGATGAGAGTGCAATTTCCTTGTCACATAGTTAATTTGCTATAAAACAACACAATGATCTGTGCAAATAGTGACACTATGGGTCATTTTGTCCAACAATCTCCCACTTGGCACATAGCCAGTCACTCAAGTGTCCCACACCCGAACTATGTACGGTTCGCTCAAATTGCTGAGGAAAGGTTTTCGTCAGCGGATTTGTTTAATTATCTCTGACGCGATTTATACGATCATCACATCGCCACGATGTATGATCCGAACGAATCAGATGATATAGAAGTATATATCTGGATCGTCGATGAGACCTTTAATTCCTTAGCCTGTGCTGACGCCTAGCTCAGCTGCTAAAAGACTATATCTAATCTAATTAGATTTATTTTCGATCCAAAAGGCTTCTATTGCTGCCTCACAGCTGCAGCAATAATCCGCATTTATTGTTTATTCGGCAACAGTTATCTTGCTCGGAAGATTTCCAGCTCACTGTCCCAGTGTTCAAACTTTATAGTACCATATATTTAATTGTTTGGTTTGGAAACTTGCAGCAGTGATCCCAGTCACTTCAAGTTCTCCATCTCCATATTTTAAGACAACATCTTTAGTTCTCTCAGATACTAATAGATGTTCTTAACTTCAATCCAGTGACTATCACTTGGATTGACCCGATTGTGACTCCATATGCTCGAAGCGTATGAGACACCAATACAAGTACATTTTAAATGTACAATTTCCAGAGAGTGTAAACAACTCCAAATCTATCCCTGTAGATCTTTATTCCTTGAATAAAGGTTGTTACTCCCCAGAATTCTACGGAGAATTTCTATGAAAGAGTATCTATGAAAGCCAAGCTTTCACCAATTGCTTTATGGAATTTCATTGTCAGTGCCCTCCCACTAACCTCCTTATATACACAAGAATTATTTCGTTTTGAGTCAAATCATAACCATTATGATTATTTCAAAACGTCAGTTCCAAGAACCTTATGCTTGTTTCAATCCAAACATGGATCGAATAACCCGCAAACCTTGTTTGTCGGTTATACAAAATCGTCAGGATGTTGTAAGCATCCTCCAAAAGGTTTCCTTTTCAGGAAAGCGATTTTGATTTGCAACTGACACATTTCATAAATGAAATATGCAGTTATCAACAAGCATCTTCAAAATGGATTTACCATGGCAACAGGTAAAAAGTTGAACCGTTATTAACACAATGTTGATAACGATACCTTTCCGTCAAAAGCCCAGCTTTGTACGTTGGTATGTTGCCTTCCATGTATGTCTTCCTTGAAGACGTTTAATGTACCAATAGGCACAATGCCTTGTGGTACAACATCTAGTATTCAATAGTTGTTATACATGGAATCCATTTCGGATTCATGGCACTTTGCCATAATAGGGAGTCGATACCTCGTATCACTTCCTCAAAACGTAGTCGGTGGATATACCTTCATAAGATTGACATCTTTATGAGGTTAGATCAGAAACCCATACCCTAGGTCGTTTTCTGACTCTATCTGATCTACTCAGTTCTTGTGATTCGAAGATTAATGGTACAGATTCATCATTGATGAACTATTTGTGTTCCATTACGGATCTTGTGCCTTGAACAGTATTACTCGATTTTCATCGAGTATCACTATCCTCCCACTGACCACTGCATATCGGTATTCCTCTAGGAAAACCGCATGGTGAGCAACAATCACATTGTTCTCATGTGAGATTTATAAGTACTATACTTAAGGTTTCCTTAGGATAACCTATATAGGCAC